>PPHD01020883.1:0-13465 GCA_002909625.1 Bambusicola thoracicus | reverse complement strand
GTGCGACCTGCTATAGGGAACCTGCTTTGGCAGGAGGTTGGACTCGATGATCTCTGGAGGTCCCTTCCAACCCCTACCATTCTGTGATTCTGTGATTCTGTGATTCTATGATCTGCAAAGAGGATGTGAAAAGCATACTAAGGAAAAAATGGAACAGTCCTCCCCCACCACCATCTTTTCCCTGCTTGGTCTCCTTGAGTAACAGCATATATCACCACCAAACATTATGCAGTTTAGAAGATTTCCCAGCAGGAGAGGCACAGCCCAAACCAAGAAGATGGCTGAAATGTGCAGCAGATTTATTCTGATGCTCTCTCAGTTCCTCAGACAGGTTAGGAAGGGTTCTTGGGCTATCTGCAGACGTGACCAATCAAATGCTTTGGACTTCAAACGCAAGTCTGCTTGGCATCCTCACTTCTCCATATGGCTTTCCAGTGCATAGCATGATGCATACGCACACTGGCTCATCCTTACTCTAAAGGGAAACCAGCCAGGTCTGGAGTTGGTATCAGAACCCCTCAGCAGCTCCGCTTGACTTATGTCATCCAGAAGCTGCAGTCACAGTCTGCCTGGAAAAGTCCCTCGTCACCAAAGCCATCTGATTGCTTAGAGAGGTCCACCACAACATCCGTCCATCCATTCTTTACTATCCATTTCTACAGAAAGGCAATGTTCACACAGAGCATATTTGCAGATGATAACAGGTTGAACTTCTTCCCGGAAGCTCCTTGCTAAATGTCTAGGTTGTCATGGTATTTTTAACCAATCCCTATTATTTTCTTCTGATTTGTACCCAAATTCAAAAGAAAACAAACAGACAAAAAACCACCCAAATTCAGATGAAAAAAAAAGTAGAGAGTTGATCCTGCTAGCACGAGCAATGATACTGAGTCTATTTCTCTGGTCTAGACAGTTTCCTGTGCCTTCTTCAATTTTGTTAAGTGAGTTATGTTAGCTGTTGCGTCCAAACCTGAGTTGGTAGATTAGTCATTGCCAAGAGCTGTTAACCTCACTCAGACATTGCCCTACAGTAGCACTAAGCTTTACGCGCATGGCCTGCACTGTGCTGACTTTGTGGCATGTGTGGCCTGGAGTTGGAGAGAATGAAGCCATAAGCAATGTTTCTCTTCCCAGCAGGCCATTAAGATAAGTTTTTAACCAGCACTTTTTTCATGTGAGCTATTACAGTTTGTTTGTCTCTTGATTGCTCTACAGATCTTTTTCAGCCCCCCTGTTACCTTTGCCTGGCTGCCTACTGGCCAAGCCATAGGGCCGGTACAGCTTGGGCTCTTCCAGGCCTGTAAATGTGACACGATAAAGTGATTGATCAGGAAACCCACTAAGACTGAAGTTCGAGCGTTAGAAAGAAGACATTCTTCAACAGCAGTGCTGGATGCATGGGAGTAATCCTCCTGTCATGCATAGCTTACACTAAAGATCTTCATTTTATATGCATTATTTGTGTTACACATGCAGAAGCTTCCAAGAGGTGTGTTATATACTTGGTGACCGATTCCAAGCAAGACCTCCTATTTCCTTGGTACAAAGACTCTGCAGAACTTCCTTATCTCCTTGGTTCAGAGACACAGCTCTTCATGTTATCTAAACAAATTGCAGGGCAGGAGTATCCAACAACAAATGCTGGCAAGCTTAGTAATATTGTCACAGCACAACGTGAGCCTGGACATCACTGCGCACAAGTGTCAAGATGTAAGGCCTCTGAAGCTTCTTCAGCACTAATATTTTACTAGCGTTGCTACCAGATGCACATTTTAGGCTCCTCAAACCTATGCTTCACACAGCACAGGCTCAACGTGGTCCCAGGTCAGCAGTGCAACCCAAGCACATTGGGATATACCCCAATTCGTGGTCTCCAGCTGCTGAGGCAGTCTCTTTCCTCTCTGCAGCTCTCTCACAAGGGCAGCACAAGCTGTTCTTCCAGAACTAAGCCCGCATCATTTGCATCCCTAGCCAACTTTTCTCTTAACTGTCCTTGTTCATAAGAGCCTTTGAACTTGCGTCTTCCTGTTTGTTGTATTCAGCATCCTTAATATTTTTGTCCACTAGATGACTGCACACCAAGTCAGAGATTGAATTAAAGGAAGGAATATAATGCTCCATGTCAGAGTTTCTTCTCTTCCATTTTTTGAAATGCTAAGTGGCACAGAAATGTTTAAGGGGCAATTAAACTTCCTTTTATGCAATGGAAGTTGTTAAGGATGTTTCCTATGCATAGGACTATTCTCTGAATGGTGAAGAGAAAACATAATATTGATCAGGCTACGCTAAATAATAAAATGAACTTTTGAAAAGCATGTGTTCATGAAATATGTGACTAGATGATGCTTCATTGTATTTTTGAGGGCACGTCACACTGCAAATATGGTAATTCAACACAGATGCTTTGTAAAGAATGTTTTTTGGTTATATGCCTATTACATATGCCTTTGGGGGCACATGGAGGAACAGTTGTACAGACCACATTCAAAAGCAGCATTTATATTATAGCAACTGACTGATAGATACTTAAAAAATACCTATCCAATCATGTAGAAATCAATTTCCTCAACACCTCCATTTCCTCTCAGCTAACATGATTCAAAAGTCAGCGTCATTCTGTCTATCCTATGTCCTCCAAAACTGGGAAAGTGATAAGTTTAACTACCTTAAATTAGTGGTCACGTTTTCTCTTGACAGTGCCCTTTGAAAAGTGACCCTGCACAGTGCAGCCAGTAACCAAGCCTTTTGAGGGAGCTCTTCTCTATCATTTTGTGGGAGCTTTGAAAGATGCATTACCATCATCAGAAAGCCCTTCTCAACTTGGAACAGCGTGCTTCATCTTAAACAGTGGAACTGTGTGGATTTGGCATTCTCCCTTAGAATTCAAGATTTCAGAGTTAGTAAGAAAACACAGGATATCACTGTTAGGATTCTGCTAGTGCCCTACTTGTTACATGGTCCAGTGGAAACTTACCAAGTCGTCCTTTACAATATCAGGACTCCATACAATGCAGGAATGCTCAGAATTATAACTAGGAAGTGTCTCAATTCATAAAAACTGAACTGCAAAAGACAAAGAAGATTTATCTGGATGAAGTCCGGGTGTGACTTTTTGCTTCTAAAATGCATCAGACTGAATAAGCAAACTATGTTTCTGCTGCTGAAGGAAAATTTGCCTGGTGAATAGAAAATGTCATTAAAAAGAAAATGATTGTCTGTAAAAGTCTTATCCTGACAAAATGTGTTGACCTAAATGATATTCCTCAAAGGTAAGTCAGAGTGTTATGTGATGTTCTTTTATCGATTGTTGATTCTGTGTTTACCCATGGGAACAAAACCCACAAAGAAATGTTTTGAAAGAAAAAAGAGTGACCTTTTCGATGGAGGCATTTTAATACTATGTGATGCTGAAATAACTAATCGAAAGTAGAACGAAGGTGGAGGGGGGGAAATCTTTGTGTAAAAGTAGGCATTTCTATGTATTTGGGATAAAATCAGAGTTATAATACAACTGCTACATACTCTGAAAGCTACAACTTCAAACCAGCTCTTGAAATTCAGACACTCCATATTGGAGAGGTAAGGTGAAGTGGGGATCTTTCTCTTTTTTTGCGTATGAAGTATAAAATCACTCTCTTGGATGAGTGTCACATCATTGTCAGTCTTAAGAACCGAAATTTCTACAGTTAAGTCTTTGTAATACTCTTCTTATAGAATGAAAAGAATATTTTCCATGGCTTCACGTTTGTTCGATATTTCAGTCAAAGCTAGTGATATTGTTTATTAGACAAGGTTGCGCATTTTCATGCTCTTAGAAGAGGAGGCATGGCAGATAGTGTAACAGTAGAAAGAAATTAGACTGCTTTCATGTTACTGAAATAACTCAAGGATCATGATTATTCTTAGTGCAGTATTTGAATCTTGTTACTGGAAAGCTTATTTCTGGCCATTTGTCAGGCTAACTTATATACCTATACGTATTTTGGCCAGGTTATATATAAGCCTTCCAGGGAATGCCATGTGAATTATTCTTTGGCAGTTTCTGTATGGTCTAAAGAGATCTAAACAATCTATCCTAAGCATAATGCATTACAAATACCGAGAGGAAGCAGGAGAGTATGTACGGATCTATAGGGGGTTATGACCTCTAAGAGAACTCCAATTACAGGTACTGTGGGTAATTTCTCTTGTATCTTCACATTGCTTCAGACTAAGTAGTTACTATTCCTGTGTTCAAGATACTGCTATATAAACTAACATGTATCATGGAAGTATTCCCAAATATTTTATCTGGAATATATGATGGACGTGGTACTCATGAGTCATTGAACAGTTTAATACTGAAAATCAAACAAAATAGAATGAAACAAGAAGGCACTTCTACTAGGAGGAGTTTGTGTAGAATAATGCAAATATAGATATAAATTGTTTCGACAGAATATTTCATCTGTTTTTTTGTACCTCATAATTGTTAAGTTATAGTAGTCATAAAACTGAGTAAACTGATGAGTAGCTAGAATTAAGAAGAACTAAATCTAGAGCTGGGATACCAGGTCTCAACAGGCATCAGAGACCAGTAGCTTAAATCTTTCCCTTTCCTTCCAAGGAAACTAAAATTCCACTGCCACCACACCTTTCTTTTTTTCCCCCCCTTTTTCCCCCCTTATGTTAGAGTGTTGATTAAATTGTTTCCAGGTAGTTAACTTGCTCTGCTGACAATGACTCTCCCCTCTCTGTCCTGTAGCCCCCTTTAGGTACTGGATGGCCACTGTAAGGGCTCCCCACATCTTTCTCTCTCAAGGCTTAACAACTACCAATTATTCAAATTATTGATTGGGCAAATATGTGTTTATTGGAGCTTGCTAAAACCATCTCTGTGCCTGAGCTCCTGTGTGGTGTAATATCTAAAGCAGTAATGTGAACAAAGAAAAGCACAGGAAAATTGTTACTGCCTGACATGGGGTTTTTTTTTGTGTGTTTTTTCTTTGTTTGTTTGTTTGTTGTTGTTGTTTTTAGTGTTTTGTCTTGGCTGTTTCCGACATATTATGTGTATTTGTTGCTGTTATTTTTCTTCAATGGTTGTGCTCTGTTTTTACTATCACTGACTGCATTCACTTTTCCAATTTGCTTATACAATCTATCTACATTATTTTTCTTGTTCTTATCTCTCTTTGCACTTGATTTCATAGTTTGTACAATTCATACCGATTAAACATTCTGTTTGCACAAACAATAAGTGTTCTGAGTGAGAGGCTCGGGCAGGGAGGATCAGGAGAGCACCCATTGCTTGCCTTACACAGCTGGTCATGCTAGCTGGGAGAAGTTGAATGGAGGAGAAATTGACAAGGGATTAAGACTACACCAAACTAGTCTGGGTGCTAGCTAGCGCTAGTGAAACAGGTAGTGCTGGGTGAACTAGCTAGTGCTGGGTGAAACAGGTGCAGAAAGGAGCACTGAGAAAGCCCCTGCTTTCTAAAGAACATTGGATCTCTACCGGACAATGGCTTTCCTGCAGAACAAGGTCTTCTTGCTCTCGTCAACAGCAGTGCAAGAAGAATGGGCCCTGCCATTTCCCCTTGTGTGAGACAACACAATCTTCCATTTTCTGAAAAATATAGTGAAACAGCAATTATTCTACTGAAGTGGAGCTGTGGGGCATATGGCATCAAGCATCTGCAAGTGGCAATCTACCATAACTTGAAACACAATAAAGCAGTGCATTTTTTGGCTAATGAAGAAATGTCCTACCCAAGAGGGACCAAATGAAGTTTAGCACCTTATTCACATCTCAGGTACCGTCTTAATAGCCCATGTACATGCACCAAATCAGTACACTGTTGTGAAAAATCACTGTATTCTCACAAACTACCAGGAGGACTGATGGCCTTCCTTCTCCAAGTGGCTTAGGAAGAAAGCTGGAGCTGCCAGGAGCAGCTGACAAATGAATAGGATTGCTTTTTTCCTAACTGATAAAGGAACAGTGCATTCATTCGCTGATGCAAAGTGCAAATGTTCCGCTCAGAAGAAAGCCCTGTGAAAAGCAACACTTTCTCATGACTCTCCTATTGTTGTAGTCATAACTTCAGTCATCACCCACCTCTCTCTTTCCTACATGCAGCTCAGCAGTGAAGGTCTGGATAAGTACGCACAAAATCAAAAGGCAGGGCCCATGAAATTGAAGAACTGACCATTGTCAGAGATCAAGTTTGATACCACCTAAGGAACCTGAATGTGCTCAAGTCCACAGGACCTGCATCTGAGAGTTCTGAGGAGATGGATGAATGAAGCTCCCAAGTCACTACCCATCTTATTTGAGAAGTGGTGGCAGTCTGCTGAAGTTTCCACTAACTGGAAAAAGGGAAACATAATCTCCCATTTTTAAAAAGGGAAAAAATGAAGGCCTGAGAAACAACAGGCTAGTCAGTCTAGTCTCTGTGGCTGATAAGATACAGAACAGATCCTCCTTAGTGGCGACTGGTGAGGTTGTAGATGCCCCGTCCCTGGAGGTGTTCAAGGCCAGGTTGGATGGGGCCCTGGGCAACCTGCTCTGGTAAATGGGGAGATTGGTGGCCCTGCCTGGCAGGGGTGCTGGAGATTCATGATCCTCGAGATCCTTTCCAACCCAGGCCATTCTGTGATGCTGTGACAAATCATACCTGTCAAATTTGGTGGCCTTCTACTGTGAGGTTACAGCAGTAACAGATTAGGGAAGAGCAACTGGCATCATCTACCTGGACTTGGACAAAGTATCTGATACTGTTCCACACAACATCCTTGTCTCTAAAAGGGAGAGACATAGATTTGATAGATGGACCACTCAGTGGATGGGAAATTTGCTAGATGGTCACATTTAAAGAGTTAAAAGCTCAATGTTCATGTGGAGATCGGTGGCATATGGTGTTCTTTGGTGTTCAGTATTGGAATCAGTACTATTGCATATCTTTGTTGCTGTGAGACCCCACCTGGAGTACTGCATCCAGATCTGGGCTCCTCAGCATGGATCTGTCAGAGAAGGTCATGAGTATACGCCCATGAAGATGATTAGCAGGCTGGGGGAGTGGGAGAGATGGATTTGTTCAGCCTGGAGAAGAGAAGGCTGTGGGGAGGCCTCAGAATGACCTTCCAACACACAAAGTGGAAAGGTGGGGAGAGACTCTTCATCAGGGATTGTAGTGTTAAGGCAAGAGATAGTAGTTTCAAAATAAAAGGAGGCATATTTAGACCAAATACTAGGAAGAAATTCTTTGCTGTGATGGTAATGAGGCTCTGGAATGGACTGCCCCGAGAAGCTGTGGATGACCCACCCCTGGAGGTGCTCAAGGTCAGGTTGGATGGGGCCCTGAGCAGACTAGTCTAGTGGAAGGCATCCCTGTCTGGCAGTTGGAGCTGATTTTTAATCTCCCTTTCAACCCAAACCATTCCATGATGCTGTGATTCTATGATTTTTTTTCATTTTATTTCCAGAGTTTCATCTAGAGAAGTCTTCCAGTCCCCCATGCCAGGGGCTGCATGACAGCTTGGCATTCCCAAGTAGTTTTCTAATGAGAAGCATTCAGTGATCCAAACACTGTAAGTCATGATGGAAACACACAGCCAGAGATGAGAAAACTCTTTTCCTTCTTCATGATAGCTCTTGTTGAGCCAAAAGCTTGCTTTACCCGCTCTGTCTAGTGTACAGTGCAATATTAAAGTATCTTCACAGTTGTTTTTATTTATTTAAAAGAATCTCCAGCCCCTACCTGGAAATGCTCCGGATAAAACTAAGCCATGCCAACTTCTCCTAAGAAAGGAACAGCGTGATACATTTTGGGGAAGGCAGAACAAAACCGTAACCTTATTTAGCATTTATATCAGTTGTGTCTACATGGACACAGTGAAATAAGGTCTTGAAAATCATCTTGGCAGTTTTGTAAACAAATAAAATATAAGATCTTATCTTTTGTATAATTTCATCTGTTCAGGTGATAGATTTATTGTGCTAATACCAAACATGACTTTAAAAAATTGTGATTGCTTGTAATCTAGCCACTCTTGATTGTATCAACATTTTGCTGGGAGACAAAAATGTGACTCTGAAAAATATCCTGATCTTGTGCAATCTTCAGCTTACGTGGGAGAGATGTTATCGAGATATATCCAAACATTACAACTCAAGGAAGAATAATAGAGAGAGATCTGTATGGCAACAGCAAACTGTGTTTGTCATCTTTAAGGCATTGACTCTAGTCCATTTACTGCCACGTTAGGTAGGTTAGAACAAAATAATACCTGGTTTGAGATTGTGTTCTCTGCTTTGGCTGAGAACGACAAAACACACAGTTAAGCTGCCTGCTTTTCTCCTCCTGATCTATTTATGTGCCTCTTCATGCCCAAACAATGTCATTCATATTAACCTGAAGTTAAATTTCCAGCCATCTGCAGATGGATTCCTTAATGCTGAACACTACTGTAACTCCCTCAGCTTCAGAACAGTGACTCAGTTTATTTTGGTGCAAGGTAACTGCAAATTTCTTCTGCAGATTAGACAAAATCTCAGAAGAGAGCAACAGTGGAGCATGTATGATCAGAAAGGTTTAACAGCTTCACAGGAAAAAAATTTTTAAAAATGTGACAAATACTGGTAGATATTTGAAGACAGAATGATAAAATCACAGAATCATAGATTGTAGAATGGCTTGGCTTGGAAGGGACCTTAAAGCCCTAGCCAGCCTGGCCTTGGGCACCTCCAGGGATGGGGCACCCACGCTTCTTGGTGCAGTCAGTGCCAGGGCCTCCCCACCTACTGAGTAAAGAATTTCCTTCTAACACCTGATCCAAATCTCTGCTCTTCTAGTTAAAAATCATTCTTCCTTAGCTTATCACTATCAGACCGCATGAAAAGTAGTTCTTCATCTTTTTCATCAGCTCCCTTTTTGTTCTGGAAGGCTCTCTGAAGACTTCTCATCTCCAGGCTGAATAAAAACGTCTCCCTCAGCCTTCCTCTGTAGGAGAGGTGCTCCAGCCCTTTGATCACCTTCGTGGTCCTCCTCTGGGCCCACTCCAGCAGCTCCGCATCCTTCTTGTGCTGGGGGCGCTGGATGCAGTACTCCAGATGGGGCCCCATGAGAGCAGAGCAGAGGGGGCAGTCCTCTCCCTCAGCCCACTAGCTTTGTTTCTCCTGATGAAACCCAGGATAAAACTGCCTCTCCGGCACACTGCCAGATCTTTTTTATTTTTTCACCCATAAATAACCCTAAAGTCTTTTTCCATTTGTCTGCTCTCTATCCATTCATCTCTGAGTCTGTATCTGTGCTTGGAATTGCCTTGAATCAAGTGCAGAGCCCTGTACTTGGCTCTGCTGAATTTAATGAGATTTGCATGGACCCACCTCTCAAGCCCATCCAGGTCCCCGTGGGACGTGTCTCTTCTTTCTGAATTGCTAACTGCTCCACTCTGCAAATCTGCTGAGGGTATGCTCAATCCTACTGTTGACGGCTCTGACAAAGGTAGTGGTCCAATATCAACTGCTGAGGAATGCCACACATCACTGGTCTCCATCTGGACATCAAGCTGTTGATCCCACGTAGAAGTCAGTGCCCAGCCATGCCTTTCCCCTTGGTGGCTTGTTCTGTAGGCCAGCACATTAGCCTAGTGGGCAGAGGGTTAATACTGCTATTCTACTGCCTGTTCTCCTCTCTTATAGAGTAACTCATCACACAGCTGTGAACTACAGAAACAGGTTGCTCATGGCTCTGGGTCGTCATAAGGGGTACTTGCGTGTCATACAAAGAAATGCACCTGAGATGGCTGCAGGTGAGGCTTTGAGTCTAGAACACAAGCCTGGTATCTTCAGGAAGAAATTCCACTGCCAGCACTTTGTATACCTGAGCAAAAAAATAGGGGTTGTGGCAGTGCAAGTACTGGTCGTCTGGCCAATAGGTATGTGGTGGAGTTCTTGGACACTTTTCTTCTTTGGAAAAGAAATGAAAGAGCAGGGTATTTTAAAAGCTTTAAAGATAAGAAGCCCTGTATTGCTTTACTGTACGTTGAACATTAAACCAACACAAACATACTTGCCACAAAGACATAGGCCTGTAGCTGATACACTGATACACCAGGAGTAGTCTTCAGTAAACGATCATTACAAGTCAAAAGGCTTTTAGGATCTGCTGTCTTTGTAGATCCTCATGAAATATGTATTTGGGATTTTTAATTGAATATGTTACCAGACGGACCATTTTGCAGTTGTTCGGTACAATAATGGAAAGAAGAGTTTGTGATTAGATTTCTGCTCTTCTGCCCTTATTCTTTACACACTTCCTATTGATTCAACTAATGCATCCATCAGGGAAATAAAAATGTTAGGCCTTATTTAATTAAACCAAATTACTTTAGTGGCTTTTACATACTTTTGCTTATTTTTCCCCTTCTGGGAGTCCTGGTAACTTGTGTTGAGCTTTGCATTTTACTTGTAACCAAAAATATAAGAGCAGGAGTCTGAGCTGCAGTGGTATGACAACTATCAGACAGCCCAAATCAAAAAGCATTAAGTGAATGTTCTTAGGAGCAACATTTAGCTTTAGAAAACAATCAGAAACGTAGCAAATCTAATATTATTTGACTTTAATCTTTGTTGCCATGTCCCTTATCTACAAAATCTCTTGTACACTCAGAATGGTAAAGCAAGTTCCAACTATGAAAAGCTCTCATCTGGAGACCACTAACATGTACGCATCTACAGGCAAATGCCTACAGAATATAGCTGCCAGTAACAATGCCATTTCAGTGAGCGCATCATACGTAATCTGCAGGGTTGGAAACTGGATTTCAGAATGTGCATTTCAAAAGGCCCAGGCTTGAGCTTTGTTGAAGTAATCCAAAACCATATGATTATGAAATTGCTTCATGCATTTTTCGACTCTATTTATTACAGATTAGTTAGCTATTATGTGCTGCAATGCACAAGCCTCTATGCAACCACGTGATTATAAAACAGGTGGACGTAAATGTAAAACCACCATATTCTCTAAATAGTCCCTTTCTGACGTGAAGTCAGCTTGTCACAGAATTTGATTTGAAACACAGTTTCTTGGGTGGGTGTGGGATAAATCTCAAACAGTCAAATAAGTGAGTGACCTCTCATTTCTGCTCCTTTTTTTCCATTGCAGCTCATAATGGGTATGCACATCTGTTGCTCAGAACAGTAATCACATTGCTCATAGATACTTCTGTGTTTCAGTAACTCAGACAATTAAAGAAAAAACAGTATTAGGTGCTTTAACAGCTGAAATGTATTCTGACAGTACGTCCCCTGTTAGCACCACAAGAACAAGAAGAGTTTCCCCATGGCTCTTAAGAAAAGGCGATAACTGTAGCACCACTGGATGGAAACATACGTGCTTTCCAGAATGATTAATGCCATTAATGCTTCTCATGAGCAGGAGAGCCTATTCTTTCTGCCTGGTTACCTGTTAAGACTCTCTTAAGTGTTGGCAGATGTATCAGAGGTCTTCAGGTGTGTGGGACAGGGCAGGATGGCCACAGGAAAGGGGCGCCATACACTGTGTTGGGAGCGTGCCGACTCTACAGCTAACCTAGACAGACCGCAGTCCCGATTAGGCAGAGCTCAGTAATGGAAAACCCTCTGATTCATTCAGTATTCAGGGTGGGCAGCTGTATAACAATTTGTTTCACAACAAAAAGTTGACAGAACAAATCCAAAACAACTCTGTGTGCATGTTTACATGGGAAACTATTGGCATTAGCAGCGCATTTGAAGGTGTGCTTTAAGTCCCTTATGCTTTTTGTAACATTTTCAAATTCATTGCTGTCTTCAAGATGACAGGAAATTCAGGTCTGCCTTCCTCCTGGGGGATCTTTATTCACAGACAAGTCAAAAACCCTTGACAAAAGGCAACCAAGGGAACTTGTTGACCTTTTAGCTGCCTGTCTAACATCAGAGCAAGTATTGCTTCCTGATAAAATGAGAAATTCAATTTAAGGGGAAACGTAGCAGGTACTTGAGTAGACTCTCATTTTATTTTACTTGGGCTGTCTCTCAAACTGAAAACAAATGTAAATAAACAGAACTGCATCCTTCTTTCCCCAGTTACAAGGCCTCACAATGCACGCAAAGGTAATATTATTCCTGCATCGTTGTCCATCCCACTGTCTGCTGATTTGTATCTCCTCAAAATAAAACTGCCATTTAAAAATCCTGTGCTCTTATAGCATTCTGGTATTTTTGGTCATTAATTTTTAGGAGGGGTGGTCCCTTTCATATTGAGAACCTGTTAGTACTACATCAGTTCTTTGGGAATTAGGTGAATCCCTAACTGTGATAACTTCACTGTGCGTTGCATAATGGCAGTGTGCGTAGACTTTGCTGGGGAAGAGGGATTCCAGATTGGTGCCCCAGTGTATTCAACAGTCTTTCAGCTCAAATACCTTTTTCATCTTCGTCACTCACCCATCATAAACTACCTGCTCTAGTTTAGAAATCCGTAAGTACAAATCTGATATTACAGCTTTAATAATCTGTAATAACTGACTTGTATACGTTTACTGTTTATCTTTGGCCTCATTAGGTGAAATTTGCTAAGCTGGTCAGCACAACTGGATTCAGATCCTGTGTCTTGGAAGTTTATTCCCATCCTAAACATACAATAGAAGAAACACCTGTTGTGTTGAGGCAAATACAGAAAGGCAGATCAGGTGCGTTGTTGGACTTACAAAACAATACACATTGTAGTATCAGTTGGTTATTTGTTATTTGGCATTAGTATCTGTACTGTAGTTGGTACTTTGGGAACAGAAGGTCTCCAGCACATTTCAGTAATGTAGCACAAATGACCCCTGGTGCTTTTTTTGCTTTTAGTTTGCAACAGAAGTAGATAAAATACACTTGGTATCCCACCACCTCCCTTCAAGCAATCTGCAAGATTTGCATCTAACAAGCAGAGCAAGGCAGATTCCTGCTTCCTGCATTAAATATAAATAGGAATAAATAAAAGTCTTGAGAACAATTTGCTTTCTTAACAACACTTTCTGGTTACATAGCAAAGTATTCAAGCACGTGGGAAACATCTTCCGGCATCGGAGCACAATTATCTGTCACATTACAATACATTAGGACTTTATGAAGACCAAAGCAGTGTCAACCTGAAAAAAAAAATTTAAAAGAGTCTTGCATGTAGTAGGACTATGTTTTTTTGAGGCATATCATATTTTGGCAGAAATTCTTTCATGAGGGTATGCTGAAGGATCCTCCTCAAAGGTGTAGTGACTGCAGCTTCTGCAGTCCTTCTGAGTCACAAATCATTGACATGGGAACCATTCACTGGCTATTGAAAAGAGAGACTTTTGTGTTCTGTGGAGGTGCAACAATTCACAGCATTGCCATTGCTCTGTGAAGAGCAGATGTTGTTCCACAAAAAGAGGGGAAAGAGAAGGGGAAGGGGAAGGGGAAGGGGAAGAGGAAGGGGAA
>PPHD01020882.1:0-13465 GCA_002909625.1 Bambusicola thoracicus | reverse complement strand
GGAAGTAAAACACTGTTACAGGACTTGTCCTTAGCTGAATAAAATTATGGACAAAGTACAAAAGTAGTTACCCTAAATGGCTGCTACAACGTGCACAGTTAACATGTCAATATTGCCCTTCTTAAAATGTGCTCTTCCTTATACCACAAACCACCAACTGATCCTTGCAGAGTATGTCCCTGGATGCCCTGTTCTGAAAAGCACAAAAGCCTCAAACGGCCTAATTTCTTTTGCTAAATGCACTAACTCAGTTACAAAAAAAAAAAAAAACAAAAAAAAAACACCCTACAATTGAATTTATTTAGCTAATTTTCTTCAGTCTCCACTAGGACAGCATCAGTTTTCAGTAGAAATTCTTCAGAAGAATCTCTATAAAGTAGATTTATTGGGAGGGTGGTGGGAGGAGGCAATAGCGAGGCAAGTAAATGATTCTGCTATCTCTCTGAAGATGGGAAAAAAGCCAAAATGGATGAAAAACCTTAAGTGTGTTGCTTTAGTCCTGCTTAGTCCTAGCAGAAGATTGAGACTTCAAAAATAATAGGAAAGATAAACACAGTATCTTGACTAAATCATAACCGCAGCAAATTCATAAGTAGCTCTAAGATACTGTTTTTGGCGCCCACAAGTATCTTCTTCCTGTTCCTTCAGTCTTTACCTACTAATATTAAATAAATCCTGCTACTAGTATTCCTATTTGAATTCCACTATACCTATCTGACTTGTTAGCTGGAAGCCAGCTGAGGATCCAAATAAAAATTGTGGAGTAAATAAAAATGGTATTTTCTTTCTGATTTTATTTTACCTATACCAGCAATCTCTGCATCAGCTATGGATCCTTTGAAGGTAGACTCATCCATGTTCCTATTGACGTTACTCTGAGCTTGCTCTGTGTACTGGGAAGGACTGTTAGGCCACTGAAAGTTGCTGACAAGTCTCGCTCGCTCCTCTCTTGCTGTAGGATCATCCCAGATGATCTGCTCACTCTGGGATGGCTCCGTGTTGATATCTGTGAGAGCCTGACGAGATTGCCTGAGAGAAAAAGCACAGATACCTTAAATATTCCTTTGTTTTAATGAAGACTACCATTCTAGAAGGAAATGTCTTAACAGTCGCATCAACTATAACATCCAAGTGACATTATTAGAAAGCACATTCAGAAAAGTGGAAGCCTTCAATCTGAATGCAACTTTGGCAATCTGTCTTTGTGGGTTTAAGGGTCAGTGTGGCTGAAAAAAGGCAACCGAAATGTAAGTAGGAGATATTTTCACCATGTGTCACACTGATAAATTATTCCATAATCAATGCACTCTATCCTGTATTTGCAGATAAACACCCAACTAAAGGAACGACTTTGCAAGATTTCAGTAACATTCTCACTGGAGCTCAGCACTGTTGGAACTAAAATCCTATTCACAGAGAGAGAAATGAAAAAAATGATCAATATTCACAAAATACTTCATAGGAACAATGACTGTGTATGACCAAGGTACTGAAATGCTGCACCACTGTCTTCTTCAGATATCTCTAACAACACTAACTAATCTGAAGACAAATGAGTTGGTTAGCACAATTCATTTCAATATTAAAAAGCAATTATATTCTACTATTTTTTGAAAAGCAAATATACTCATTTATATGTAATGTTCGGATTAAGATAATACTCTGATTTTATCTAGCAGGTCTTGTTAAAGATTCTGAATTACAAGAAAATGAAGTGTATCAGAACAGAAAGACAATACAACTGAAAACCCTGGAGATCTATTCATGTTTCAGTGACTGTCTGAGTAGAGAGGACAGGATAAGATACACTGAAATGAAAATCGATACCTTAGAGCTTCCAAGGCCCTGCTGCGGCCATTCCGCACAGACCGGGCACTGTCAGGAGTGGCTGGAGAACTATCAAAACTGTTCCTTGAGAGGGATCCTCTTTGTCCTTGTGGTTTCACTATTGATGTCGCGGACATGATTTCCTGCAGCTGCCTCTGGAAGCTCTCCCTCATTTCTAGCGCCTGGGTTAAAACTTCAAGAGAATAAACAAAGCCCACAGGATCAAGATTACTATAATAAGTGAAAAGTACAGCCATTCAAGTCAATTTGCCTCCCCTGTATCAGGGAGGAAGATAATATAATCAAGGGGGGAAAGAATATCTAGGAGAATGATGTATGACTGAAGACACCCATTTCTTGTCACAAGCAGGAATTCCCATTTAGATCACTTCTGAAATTGTTCAGGTGATTCCACAACTCTCCTCTAACACATTTCTTTACATAACACAAAAATGTATATAATACTGATTTTCTGTGCTAAAAATCCAACTTTGGTGTTTAAAAAAAAAAAAAAAAAGAAATAGCAACTAAGTAATTTGTAATGGATTACCCAGTTTTGTTATGGGCTGGCAAGACCTTTAAACTAGAGAGCAAAACCTCTCCCTCATACTGAGCAACAATGGCTAGCTGTATTTGACTGGTAAAGAAATACAGTACCTAAACCTTTCACATCTTAACGTTCAGGACCTGAAACTGCAGAAGGCTTACACTGGCAGATTGACATTATGTGACTATTCTGAGAACAGGAACTTATATTTACCTCCCTTGGATTCACTTATTCCAATGCGGTCTTCTCCTGTGCCAGCTGTTTCCTTTATTTGGTCAGTAGTTAAATCATCTTCAGCATCGTCTTCATCAACTGGAATAATCTGAAGTCAATGAAGACAAGTAGAATACCACAATTTTTGTTTTTAATTTTGTTCAACGCTTGTGAAAAGTCTGAGGAAGAATAATCTTGCCTTAGAATAAGCTAATCTTTCTGCCACCGCAGTGACAGTAAGACAGCGAAAAACAGCACTAATGACAACACCTACTCTGCAGTCTGTAGGTCTACTAAGTCAAGCTTATGCTTTGGATCTCCTGTTGACTTAAAAAAGAAGACAAAGAATGGACTACACTATTTCAGATGTGGAAAGCACTTCTAATCCTGAAATGTCTGTGTTTGCCTCTACTGTCCTAGAAGAAGACTACAAATGCAGGAAAAGCATGAAGAAGCATCTCTAATAGCTACTATTAATTACTAGTGAAATCTGCTTCAGAGTATCACTGAATAAAGAATCATTACATTGTTTATTACATTAAATGTAACAGCCACATGAACTGAATTCCAATGATGTCATAGAACATGAATTTCTATCACAAACTATACCTCTTTTTCTTCTGCTGGTTTTCCAGCGGGTGGAAGCTCACTGGAAGAGCAGGGCCTGAAATCTTGCACCGTGCTGATGTCCAGGCTCATTTTGGGATTGTAAGTGTGAGGAAAGAGAGATTCAGGAAGCCATTTATATTCTTGGGCACACTGTAACAATATTAGTTAATATAAGAAAGACAAGCAACTGGCTGAAAATTAATACAAATTGCATTTAAGTATAAGAAAAAGATCACTGAAAGAAGTCATTTACACAAGAGAAAAATGAAGCTCTCATTCTAGGAAACATGTAGCAGAACTGCTGAATGGAAAAGGATTTCTTTTTCCCTTACAGAGTACAAGGTAAATGCATGCTAGTGAAAAACGCTCAATTTATAAGTTCAAAGCAGAATGTAAAATATCAATTCCTATATTTGTTCAATGTAAATACCAATAGAAAATCAACTGCTATCTAATGAGTTTTAAGTCTCCTTTTCTGTTCACTTTTAGTATGAGGGGGAAAAAAAAACCCAACAAGCTTCATACCTCTAAAAGCCAGTGTTCTGAAACAATATGTATTCCTCGTTCTTTAACAGATCTATATTCCTTGTTGCTGTCGTTTTGTCCTCCCTTGTAGATGAAGTGCGTTACTGTTTCATCAAAACACCATCTAGAAAATAAAATGAAATACAACTTGAGGATATAATTACCTATCAAAAAGAATCAGCAGCTGATCCTAGAAATATTCCTACTCGGATGAAGAAAGTGGGCTCTTTACTTAATTAGCCATAACAAAAGAAAGACAACTTTCAGTTTCAGGACAGAACGCCTTAAAACTCTTCTGAAAGCATTCCTGAAGTAAACAACACTTAGTCTGACAAAGGTATAAAAGAGAGTTTGGGGTTTTGATTTATCATTACTTTTTGTTTTATCTAAGTAAATGAAGTTCCAAATCAGTTTCTCAAAGTAAGCGTGACAGTTTATTATATGTTTTTCTCTTACTGACATATTGAGTTGCAACTGGAATACCAGTCCATGAAGCTCAAAATAAAACAGAGGATTCTAAAAGGTAATCTGATAAAAATTAACATTTGTTATCTAATGGAAATTGTTTGTAGTTCCTCTCATAGCTCCTGTAATTGCAGAACATAGCTATGTTCACAACCTGTAAAATTATTAGTTCTGAGTCAGAGAGACACACGCACGCTTTCAGATCAGATTCAAAATCTAAATATATAAAGCCAATTTTAAACTTCCCAAATGCCAAACATTTCAGAATCTTCTGCATTAAAAAAAGAGAGAGAGAGAGAGAAAAGGAAAGAACATTTTTCTGCAACCCAAGCAGACTTCAGGATAAAGTTTTCTCAAGACGGACTTATTAGGAACACAGAGAAAATTTGACTTCTTTTGTATTAGCATATGGCTGTATTTTTGGACATAAATTATTTAAGGTAGTGAAACCTAAAGTTCAGATATAGCAAAAGGTCCCATAGATGAGGGTATTAGAATGCTAAGATTCATACTTATTTCAATTCCCACCAGTGCAGAAGCTTCTAAGTTGTGTTTTTTTTGTTTGATACCTGTAGTCTGCACCAAGAGAAGCTGCTATAGCGTTCAGTTCACTTTGCTTCTTAGTAAGTTTTTTACTAACACAAATAACAACACCAGCTAGAGGCTTGGGCTCTTCTTCCTATTCAAATAGGGGGGAAAAAATCACGTTTAGAAAGTTTCTGCATGAATAACAATGATATTTAAGTATTTAGTGTAATATGTGATAATATTCCCAATAACAGGAAAAGGTAAACATTTTTTTTCTGGTTTTGATACTCCCAATCTCCAAGTCAAAAAGAGAGTACAACTATCCTTCCAAGCACTAGAAATCCAAAGACAGAAGTTACACTCTCGGCCAGTCTCCCTAAAGCATACTGTGCTTTTTTCATCACAGACTGACTGCTTTCCTGAGCACCAAAATTGAAGAATTATCAAACCTGATACCACAAAAACATTTCATTCTACCAGAGTGAAAAGGGTGAGAATTCGGAAACTACACAATAAGAAGTAACAACCTTCCCTTACTGAATGCCATTAGTTTCTTCCCCTCCTTACTGTACATTGTGCAACAACATGAGAAGCAGTATGCAAATACTCTTTTCTCTCACTTCTTTTTCTGTTTTTTCTCATTAGAGTAGATTAGGCTGGAACTCTAAGCTTCAGTCCAACATAAAATATTTAATCCTGCTCATCAGGAGCCTAGGAGTTTCTTAATTGTTATAAAACCCTCCTATCCTAATACTGAATTGTCACAGCTTTATAAACCATGCTGCTCAGCAACTCCTTAGTATTTGGGATGGCATCACAGACAGGAGAAAAAGACTTTTAAATTTTTGCCTGCTGCCTTACCTTGCTTTATTCATCATTGAAGATGCATAATCATACAGATTGGTACCCAAATATATCACAATGTACAAACTCCTTTATAGCTTAACTGACAAAAGTTACAGCAATTTCTTAATCAACCTATGTTCCAAAAGCTCAAAACCAAAATTTCCTACCACTTCTGGCTGCGCAGCCTTCAGCTGAGGGCTGGCACTAAGAGCTTCTGTATTCCGAGTGCTGTTGGCCAGTGCCAATTTCAGGTTTCTGCCAATGACTTCAGAAAGAGGTGTGCTCAGCTTCCTGTTCTTTTGACCAAGACCTCCCGGAGTTTCCAAAGCTGCCAGAGCATCCTACCAAAAGAACAAAGTAACTGATTGACTTTCATGAAGGCATTATAACCAACATTCTCACTCGAGAGCAAGTTTCACAAATATAGTAGGAACGTTTCATACTCATAAAAGCAGGACTGTGTACTACAGTAGCAGCTAGCAAGCACAAATGAAAGTACCACTGCACAAAAACTGTACAAGAGAATCCCAATCTTAGAGTATACATATATAAAAAAGGAAGAAGAAAAGAGATGATTTAATCCTCTTTTTCCACTGTCATCAGGGAGAACTGCCTGCAGTGGAAAGAAGCCAACAGCCAAATCCAGGTATTCCTAATCACAAGCCACTTCCAATGTGCGTTGTTCCATTGGAAGGGATGAGGGGGAGGAAGGGAAGAGCGGGGAAAAAAATAAATCCACTATCACAAAAACCCAATAATTTGGCAGAAGTATCAGTGAATTCACCTCCTAATCAAGGCCTTGATAATGAAAAACAAATCTGAAGACTTCACAAGCACATTCAGTTCACTCAATAGCTATTCCAGCACAGATACCCCAGGTGGTTTCTTTACCATGTTTTATGGTTGGTAGTTTCTCATGGCTTTCAGAATGAGATAGTGAACCCAAAGCCCTAATCCATTTTTCAATTTGCAGTAACAATTTGAATTGCTATACCGCTATTACATTTCAAAAGTCATTAACAGTAGTGTTCCATAGAATCATAGAATGGCCTGGGTTGAAAAGGACCACAATGATCATCAAGTTTCAACCCCCCTGCTATGTGCAGGGTCACCAACCACTAGACCAGGCTGCCCAGAGCCACGTCCAGCCTGGCCTTGAATGCCTCCAGAGATGGGGCATCCACAGCCTCCTTGGGCAACCTGTGCCAGTGCGTCACCACCCTCTGTGTGGAAAAACTTTACACAGAATTCCATCACAGAACAAGTAACATTTGTTTCCTAATATCTGGAGTTAACAAGCCTTCTGGTTATATTTCTCAGTCATTCAATGTAAAGAACAGATTATGTTCTGTGAGGTATAGAACACAGAAGGTGCAATAGGCACAAAGGAGCTCTGTTAAGGACGTTAAAACATCTACTGTGCAACAGATTTAATTCACAAGTTGTTAACTAGAAATATATGCAAATTAACAGAGGTTATTATTCGAAACAGAGGCTTTATTCGAAATAGAGAGGCTGTAGTTAACAGGGTAAAGAGGCTTACGATAACATTTTTGTGCTGTTTTTAAGTTTATGCATATCTTTAAACTCAATGCCTCTATCAACACAAAATTTTGCAAAGAACATTACCTTTACATCAAAAGAAGGCTTGAATAACTTGTCTTTGGAAAGAAATTTTGATGGTGTATCAAGGTGTAAAGATGGTTCTTTTTGTAGCAGTCCTCCTGGTGCAGGAGGAGTTGCTGTCTTCCCAATATGATGAGAGATGACAGCTTGGAAAGCTTTACTCTGAAACCTGTTGATATCAAGAGGAGTGACGGCTGGTTTTTTTCCAGCTTCACGGAGATAAGCAGGTTGTTCTGGAGAACCAGGAAACTTAGTAGTTGGTGGCGTCTTGCTAATCTTAGTAATGGAGCTCTCATCTTTTAAAGGAAACAAATAAAATATAAGCAAGCCATCTGATTTCTCTTTTAAGAAAACCACAGATATCACATGCACTTGTTTAGAAGAACTTCATTCATCTGACCTTCCTTCCCATATTCCCTAGCTTGCTGATAACCAACCTTCAGCATCTGCACGTTCAATCAAAAACTTGCTTTCATCTGCTCTCTTTCCTGTCCTTGCAGACTGCAAAAGCCAAGCTACGGTGACTGCAGGCAAATTCCACTTCTTTGCAGCCTCATACTTGGAACCATCCGGCTCTTTCACCACAAGATGGGTACTTGCAAACATTCCCTTTTTTGCATTGGCTTTTCTCACGAAGAATTCTTGGACTCTAAAATTAGATTAATAAAACATTTATTTAGTCATAAACAAGGTTAGCCTACGGCAAGTTTATAATGCTATAAAATACATTCAAGTAACGCAAAAAGAACCAATAGAATTATCCAAGGCCTGTTTCCCTGCAGAGAAGGACTTGGGGATCCTGATGGATAAAAAGCAGCAGTGTGCACTTGCAGCCCAGAAGGCCAACAGTATCCTGGGCTGCATCAAAAGTGGAGTGGCCAGCAGGGAGTGGAGGGTGATTGCCCCCCCTCTGCTCTGCCCACGCGGCCCCATCTGAAATACTGTGTCCAGGCCTGGAGTCACCAGTAAAGGAGGGATGCAAAGCTATTGGAGTGGATCCAGAGGGCGATGAAGATGATCAAAGGGCTAGAGCACCTCCCCTATGAAGATAGGTTGAGGGTGTTGGGCTTGATCAGTCTGGAGAAGAGAAGGCTGAGGGAAAATTCATCACAGCCTTCCAGTAATTGAAAGGAAGCTCACAAGCAGGAGAGAGACTATTTACATGGTCTGATAGTCAGAACAAGGGGAAATGGATTTAAACTAAAAAAAGGGGTGATAGAGATTAGATGTTAGGAAGAAATTTTTCACTCAGAGAGTGGTGAGGTGCTGGAACAGAGAGATTGTGGGTGCCCCAACTCTTGATGTGTTCAAGGCCAGGTTGGAAGAGTCCTGCACACCTGATCTAGTGGTTGGCAATCCTGCCGGGAGGGCTGCAACTACAAGATCTTTAAGGTCCTCTCCAACCTAAGCCATTCTACGATTCTATGAATGTAGAAAACCCGACATCTGAAAAACTGACATTTTTGTGTCAATTTTGTCAGCAAATTTATAAAATTGCCAACTCAGGGGATTTGGGCAGAAATCAGGCTGCATGAAAACAGACCAGATTTCTCTATCAGACAGGAAAGTAACTACGTAGTCACAACTTAGATGAACTGAATGCAAAAGAACTTTATGTTGAAATATTTTAGTTCTATAAAAGAAGAAATTTATAAGGGATTTAATCACAACAGCTGTAAAAGACAGGAAGAAACGTACCTTGCTCCTAGAAGTCCTGCCAAATAAACCAGGGAGTCTCTCTCTGCACCAGTAAATTGGCTAAAAGAAAGAACACAGTCCACCAAAGGAGTAGCTCCTTCCATTACTGGGACTGGTGTGAAAAGTGGATTGGACTGGGGATCTAAGAGGAGCTGCTGTTCCACACACGTTACCTTAAAAAAGATGATGATATAAACACAAATCAAGCTGAACAGCAACAGAAAAACTGCAATAACTCAGTAACTGTACAACAGCACTTATGGACTTGATAACACGCAATTCAGCTTCTATAACTGCATTTGATAAAGATTTTTCATATGCAATTAGACAAATTCTTTTCTAGATAATATTAGCCTTGTCAGGTTTGACTGACTTTGGCATTTTTCAGAACTTTCCCATTACTACTCTTCCAACCCTGGAGGTTCCCTTGAAGTAGCTCAAGGCACGATCTGATAGTCTGTATAGATTCACTTCACAGAAATTTAACTAATACTGAAAAGTACTAACAGCACTTAATCTATGTCATGTGCCTCCTCTTAGCAAACAATCTTTTTTTGACCTCAAGCTATAAAGCTGACTCATCCTCTGCCACAAGACAGAAAGCTGTAGTAAGAACATAGCAAGAAACAGTAAGTGCAAAGTTTATCAAATAAAATCATTATTAGTCAACTCCTTCTACAAACTCATTATTTAGAGAATACTTAGAGAATTCAGGCCCGTAATGAGGCTCAACAAAGCTAAGTACAATGTGTTGCTCTTGGCTTAGGGCAGCCCCGTCAAGAAGGACGTAGGGGTCCTGCTAGATGAAAAACTTAAAATGAGTCAGCAGTGAGCACTTGTAGCCCAGAAGACCAACAGTATCCTGGGCTACATCAAAAGAAAGGTGGCCAGAAGGGAGAGGGAGGTGATTGTCTCTTTCTGCTCTGCCCTCATGAGGCCCCATCCGAAGTCCTGTGTCCAGGTCTGGGGTCTCAGCACAGGAAAAATGTGTTTTTTGGAACAAATTCAGAGGAAGGCTGTAAAGATTATCACAGGGCTCATTTGACTGAAAATATAACACCCTTACCAGCCATGTATTCGTGACAACATCACCAACAGTTGACTCCACAGAGCAGCCCAATAAAGGTACCACTGCATAGTCTGCAATGATTCTGCTTTGCAGCGGCACAGTTTTCCCAGCATGCTCCTTAATCAGATCTGCAATGCAGGACTCATCTTCTTCTCCAAAACCCAAAAGAAGAAATCTCTTCCTGGCAAATAAACCTTCATCCAGTGCAGAAGGCTCTCCCAAAGAACCATTACAGACAGAAGAAGGATTCTCTTCTTGAACAGTCACATGAGCAACATCATTGAAGCTACCAGATGCTAGTTTCTCAGCTTCAACTAGAAGGAAGAAAGAAAAAGAGTAGTAGTTTGACAAGAACAAAGACAACTCAAAATAGCTTCACGGAGAATGACTCCTAAAAATACAATACTGAAGTTAAAATACTCAATTTTAGTAACTAAATGCTTGAAAACTCAAATTCTACAAGACCTGTTCAACTGTCTACAGCCTGGAACCTACCGTATGTAGAATCATTGCTGACATACTGAGAGAGGAAGTCGTCTTCTACAGCATTCTGGAGCTTTACAACATTCACAGCTTTCTTCTTCAAGATGCTGTTGTTTTTGGGAAGAACTGACTTTGCATCGGGTTGTTCCAAAACTGTATTTGCTAACAGCTGGTAGTTTTGAGGGATATATTGCTCCACTGGACAGAGATAGCCTTTATTAAATGACTCCAGTAACCATTTTGCTGTCACTATATGAGGCCTATAAAAGAAAGTGTTACACAAACAAGTTACGGCAGGTCTCAGAACTGTGATTCTTGTTTCCCACTCTACAAACTATGTATACACACACGCACCTAAAGTCTGCAACTCCAATACTACGGCATGCTTAGCAGACTTTACAGACTTTAAGACTTCATGCCTAAGTACAAGGACAGACAGTTTCGTATTTATTTTCTACAACTTACATTATATCAGCCCACTGCTGAGTTGCCAAATCCTTTCTCCTCAATATATTAATACATTAATATCTGTTTTTCACCAGTGAGAATACCTGCTTTCTATTTACTGAGGTAACTCATAGCAACCCAAAATTTACAGTATTTGAGAGCACATCAGGATGGAGTTGCAAACACCAGCTGTAATTCCTTCTTACTTAAGACAAGAGCTACTTAGGATTTCCAAATCAATACATATTTTCTTGCTCATGAGTTGGTGGGAGAAAGCAAGCAAGGCAGAATTAGTCCTTAGGCAATACAGCTATCAGAACCTGTGAAGCGTCTTGTCCAAAAAGTGTTTCAGCTCATCACTGTTCTCCCCCAGAATGATGTGGGTAACATCTTCATTAAGCTGATTAAATCGAACACCACCGCCACAGTTAATAAGCCTTCTCATCTTGTCCAGCTTCCTGCCACTGAAGCCACACAGATAGACCTACAATGGAAACACAGCAAAGACAAAGGCTTTAAAGAAAGAAAAAAGTAGGATATTTTGATACAGCTTGTTATGACTGCTCTAGAATGATGTAATTCCAGAAAAATAAAAAAGAGAAATGGAGCATTTAACATTTGATTAACTTATCTCCGTACAGTATTCTAGAAACATCTGAATATTGATTAACGTAACAAACCGCCAGCCAATAGTTACACACAGAAGTTTATACATAAACAAAATAAAGAAACAAAAAGCAAAAATCACACACCATTTCTGGAATCCACTCACTACTGTATTTAAAAGTATGTCTATGAAAATGGAGGCATATTATACATTTAACATAATTAACTTATTTTACATGGACCTGGTACACAAAAGCTACAGTATATAAACATAACAGAAACGTGTTATTTGCTACTGATAAAGCAACATCATTTACTCTAAGCAGCAACTACCAGCACCTCAACCTAGTCTGCTTCCACATGTGAAAAAAGAATATTTGAAATATATATATTGTTAAACATACCCGACAGCCATCTAATAAATCCTCAGGAGCTTGAAAAGAGCTTATGTCCAAGTTTTCCAACTCATCAGGAGGAGGATCCAGTCTGCTGCTCATTGCAGAACTACAAGCAGTTTCATTAACTCTACTCAAATTTACATTGGAAATGCAGCTGACATCCGAAAGGGAATGAGCTTTAATGGAAATAAAAGATGCATTAGTTTTGGCACCTCTCTTTCCGTTACTTAACTGAAAAAGAGAAAAAAATAGAAAGCTGTCACACTTGATTTTGTTGCACTAAAAGAAAACGTAGTCTGAAGAACAGATAAGTAGGGCCTTGGATAAACCAGGGGTTTTATTTACACACATATCCGAATACTGGTCTTACCAGAAACAGTACTTATGTGCCTTTTGTTTATTCCCATATGGATGCTATCTGTGAATTGACAGTCACTGAAAACAGTCAATTTTCAAAGCTTTTATTCCAAGTTTGGTAGACACCTGATCTGATAGAAATAATCATTTCATAAGAGAGAGGCCTCTCTGCAGTAAAAGAGCTCAACCTGAAGCTCAATGATTTAAGAGTTACATATTTTCGTACTATCAAACTTGAATTCCCAGCACACTATTGGTAGTGTTAACCTAGGGCATCATCACTCAGCCATTTCCTGAAGTAGCAGCCAATAGCAGGTATTTGAAAATAAACATGTATTTAAGCAGGCTGGCTTTTTGTGCTACCGTATTTGTTTGCAAAATGCTTTCACCTTTCCTGCTATTCCTACAGAATAAACAAAGACAAATATATGACGATCGGCATTTGTTTTCCCTCTGAGGCTATGATTTAATTCACAACAGACACATAACCTAAATTACAAATCTAGGACTAGTCCTGTACTTTCAGGACTTAAAGGTCCAAACCACTGATTCTTAAGCAGACAAGTACACCTAAATCAAATTGACTTTTAAACAATTATTCACACGTTTAAGTCTATATATGTTGGAATATGTGACATACCTAAAAGTAACCTGTTGTGGTTTTTTGCATAAGCAAAGCAGAAACCAAGTTTTCAAAACATTATCACTGCAAAAGTAGACAGCGCTCTGCTAATTTTAAACAGTTCTTCCTTCTTACCATTCCAAGTGTTTTATACCTTACCTTACATGCATCTTAAAAGGTCTTACTTACTGTCAAGCTTGCTGGCATGGCTGGTGGGCGTTGAGGTACTGGGTGTGCTACTTAGTTTTGATCCAGTCTCTATTTTATACATTGTCTCATCTTGACAGAAGCCCTTCTCAATGCTGTCAGAAAACCACTGCACAGGCACGCAGTGGACATTCCATTTTTTGGCACATTCGTACTTCTGACCTTTCAAGGATAAATAAAATAAAATAAAAACGCAAGTTACTAAAAGCCCGGTGTGCATTTGTGTTCACGGAAAGATGGATGCACATTCAAATCTGAAAACTCAAATAACTGATTTTGAGGTGCAAGTTGTACCACCCAGAAGTCATCTCATGAGCTGCTATTTACTTGCCTTTATTTAAAGTTCGAGTAAAATCTCCTTGACAATGAGTTAACGGGTACTGCATCACAGG
>PPHD01020880.1:0-13465 GCA_002909625.1 Bambusicola thoracicus | reverse complement strand
GGGTGTCACAAGCCTCAAATGCCCCTAATTAGCCATCTCTCTTCACGTAGCAAAATTTGAAGCAATAAAAACTTGCACTTCACAGCAAGAGGAAGGGGATGAGAGTCTGCCACTCAAAGTCTGGGGTACTTTCAGCTGTGCTGTTTTGTCAGAGCAAACCTGTTTTCAGTGCTTCTGACACCTTTCAGATGTCTGCATCGTTTCATTAATTCCTTTATTTTTTAAAACATTTAAAGAATCTGGGATGAATATTCTGTCATCTCTTTGGTGATTCTGTCATGCAGCCTTCTGTAGTAATGTTTCCACCTGAATTTTAAATAATTTGTTTTTATTTAATTTTTATTAGACTCCAGCTGCAAGGAGCATAACATATGAAGAAAATGGTCATAAACCGATGTCACAAGATTTGTAAGATCTTGATGCTGTGTTTCATCCCTTTTCATTTAGCCTGCAGCATTTCAGGCAGGAAACCTATCAGCTGTTATTCATGTCTTTAGCAAGAGGTTTTGATGGAGCCAAATCTTTTAAGAGTTTAGGAGGTGGCAGGCCTATTCAGCTGAGCAGTGTCATTAAATGCAAATGACTACATTAGTATAGTATTAAGGTTCAGAACTCAAACACACATAATTCATGAACAGGTTCTCGCACCAACGTTAAATCAATCCAACTGCTCAGACTGTGCTCATTAAAGTGTGTGTTTAATTGCAGAAACCAAGCAGTTGAAATAACATCTGCATGTTGGTGCCAACTTCACTTCAGCACGGCATGCTGAGAGCAGAATGAGCTGTCCCCTTCTCTTTGATGACAGAACCTGGACCAAAGGCAAGAGACTTGATGGAGGAGGACACACAGATGCATGGGGCTGGGGGTCACGTCTGAGCTCTGGTTTCCACCCTGCCTGAAAACACCAGGAAACATTCCCAAGCCATTTCTCCACACCTATGCTGAAAGGTTATGTCCTTCCCTCCCATTTAGACAGCAGCAGCTCAGGCAAACAAACAAACAAGCCTGTTGTAACGAGATGTCCAAGATGCATTTACAGACAGGAGTTTTATTCCCTTGGTCGTGGGCCCGTAACCTAAGCCTGTCCAAGTGTTTCAATAGGTGACCTCTGGTAGGGCTGGAGGGCACCAGCCGCGCTGCCTGAATGCAAACAGCAGGCTGACTTCTGCTGATGGCTTAAGTCACATCAGAAAGCAAGTGAAGAGTTAAGGCTCTGACAGTACCCAGAGGTAATGCTATTCTGGGTACCTCCAATTTATGGTGACTTCTCATGTCTGCTCAGTCCTACTATTTCCTCTGTCCTATGATCTCCGAGTTCTGAATAGGAACAAGAAAGGCAATATTTTATTTTCTTTCCAGAAACTTCCGTGCATTTGTGGGGGGAGGTTTAACACAGCTTCAGCAAACTTCCACTGCTGGCCAGAGGACTCTTGTTTTTTGCCTAAATGTGATGCAAAAATCTATGCTTTTGGTTTGCACTTAGAATTTATTAGCAGGCCTACTTAAACTCTTCTTTATATTGGTATAATCCTGTTATAGTAAGTAAGGCAATATTTGTCTTGTGAAAGCACTGCTTCTGGTGACAAGGCATAGGAAACTTGACCTGACTTTGTCAGTGTCCCATGAAATGCAGTGTGGCAATGTGTGACGCGCAGTGAAAACCCCACTGTTACAGTCATCTTTTCCCAAGGTATATTTGGCATTTTTGCTTTTCCCCGCGATGGGCATCCTGGAGGGGTAACACAGGCAGCTGCTTACAGCCCCCAGTCCTGCAAACACTTAATTGTCACAGAAATAAGAGTATGTACGTGGCATGTGGGATTTGCAGGACTTGAGCTGTTTAGGATGAGGAAAAAAAAAAGAACCCAGACAGACTCATAGTGTAATATTACCCAGCAGATGGTGACGCCAGCCTGTTAAGCTTTTTGCACAATTTCATAAGTGGACGTTTTTGTCCTCTTAAAACTGGGTGAAATGTTTTCTAGGTTGCATATTCCCTACTGTTTTTAATAAAGCCAGCATTTGGTTTCTGGGGCTGAATCATGACTTTTGGGACTTTAAGCTGCCTCGTTTCAAGAACTGTTCTTTCTTTTTTTTTTGACAAATTCCTACTTTATTTCAACCTCAGTGGAACGGAGCCTTCCCTGGAAATCATTTTAAATAGGATACATTAACACAAATGTAAGAGTTGATACAAACATTCCAGGTGCCACCAAAACGTACTCTCATACAATATTCGATCTCAAATAAAGTAGCTCAAACATTTTTATTGCAAACAATTCCTTATTTTTAGGTTCCCCCCCAAAAATGAGAGCAAATGTCAAAATGCCATAAATTCCTGCAGAAAGGAGTTTATATTATTTACTAACTCTATGGATTTCAAATGCTTTATAATAGATAAAAGCAGCAAATCAGCTGTGGATAACACCACTAGCTGATAATTTAAATTTAACATATTCAGCTTGCAATCTTCTGCTTATGTTTAGAAATTTTCTGTTTGGTTACCCAAGGAAATTTAAATATACAACCCTTCTGCTATCAAAGCTATGGTCAATGTTCATACTTCCAGTGTTAAACGAGGCTCTCTGTAGGCTATAGTTTTCTCCTCTTGAAAACTCTCTTAAATTTTAAAGGAAATTTATTTTGCCTTTTGCCTATTAAGAATTTACTTTTCACTACTTTTCAGAAAATAGATTCATTTTGTTACCCTCTGGAAGAGCACATACATTTGCATGGGCATCAGTACAATTTTTCATGTCCACAAGTGTCTTCCAAAATCAGTGTTTGCAATTTAGTCTGCTCATGGGGGATGATACGCCCTATGATTTGGTTGCTCTGCAATGACAGACACTACGGGCAGCCCTTTCAGTCCTGGTGTTCAAGGAGGAGCTGGAAGAATTGTGCCAGCTGTGTTGTGCCGTGGTGTTTATGTATCCATAGAATTGTTTGAGTTGGAAGGGACTCTTAAAGGCCATCTGGTCCAATTCCCCTGCAATGAACAGGGACACCTACAGCTAGATGAGGTTGCTCAGAGCCCCGTCCAGCCTGACCCTGATTGTCTCCAGGGGTGGGGCATCTACCACCTCTCTGGGCAATGGGTTCCAGTGCCTCACTACACTTATCATAAAACACATTTTCCTCACATGCAAGTGTTGCTGGTGGCTGGTGCAGGCAGTCACAGCCACAGCTCCATCACAGAGTATGGAAGCATTCACTAACACCATATGACCTAATTGCAAGAACAGGGAAAGAGCAATTATTATGCCTGATGCAATTGCATTGAATGACGCACAACGTCTCGTTACCATCTTTGTCCCTCCCTGCTTCAAGACATAGAGAAAAATGCACTGGGAAGTCAAAGTGATTAATTTTATGGAAGGGTACTCCTCTCTACTCCCTCCCACCTTCATTTCAAGCTCCAAAGCTATTCAAACAGTCAGAAAAACAGGAAAATCAAAACTCTTAAATAAAAAAAAAATAAGTTTGCTGAGTGATCAGCCTACACAGCCTGCTGCCATGTGATATCCCAGCAAGAAGAGGGTGAGATAGTTACATAGGTCATCAAACAAAAAAAGTAACCCAAAATGGTCCTAAAGCTCAGGATTCAGAAAATGCTTGCAACCTTTCTGCCTGATGGCATAAGGCCATGTTTAATGAATGAGACCAGAGAGCAAAGTTTCCCCAGCTACAAATTATCCTCTGACACTTTTGCTGGAGGTTTTCTTCTATCATCCTCAAATGTGTCCTTTTCTGATCACCTGACAGGAATATGGGACAGGTAAAAGTTAGCCCAATCCAGTCTAGTAATTTATTACATTAATCCAGCTAAAATGCTTTCCTTTTCAAAAAATCTGTATGACCAGCTGTGTCTTGGTGTACCCAAGAACGTAGTTTTCATGTGCACATTTGTGTATGACTGTGTTATCAGAGCTCACAGAGGTCACACAGCAACAGTGTTCTTGGGGTCAGATAAAAACAGCAGTCACAAACAGAGGGGTGGGATGCACATATCAGGAAGTCACTTTTTGAAAACAGAAAACAGATGTTGAATGGGGAATAAACAAATATTTGAGCAAACCAGGACTCTGAGGGCTTCACAACAACCTGGGCAGTGAAACCCATTAAGCTCATCTAGAAGTTATTTATATACAATTTAAGCAAGGGTGCTTTTCTATTTTGGATTCAAGTTCAACAGCAGAGTTCCATAAATAGGCCATACACACAAAAGAAAAGCATAGCTAAAGTCTAAAGATAGAAAGATGTTCTTTCAGAGTTGCAGATTTATCATTAGCTCCGTTACTATAAAGCTTATTTGGGGAACTCGCGGTGGCAGAGAAGTGACAAAGGAAAACTGGCTGATGTTCACTGCCCCCAGAGCAACCATCTACAATATTATACTTTTTGCTGTGTTTGTTGGAGTTCAAAGATGAATGCTACTACAGATGAAGAAATACTAGGATTTTTGGCTAGAAAAGTTTGGAAAAACGAGCTGTACATTAAGAAAAAACCCAGGACTGTGCGTTAAAACAAAAGGCATAGCAGCAAATATCCCGGTTCTAATCCACAACCGCCTCCCACTCCAACGTTCCCCCATTCACTGAAGTCTTGATCTAATTAAACTGTCATCACACTGTTAAAGTAATACTTCCCAGCCTTTTCACGGAGCTCGGATGAAGTGAGAAGGGGGAAAACGAAGGATTCCTGATGTCCATGACACATAGCATCGCACACTTCATTTTGGTATCTAATCCCCCCCCCATAAAAGTGAAACAGATTTAGAACTAGATGAGGAGGAGTAAAAGGAGCATGTTTCAGGATGAGCTAGTTGCTTGACCTTTTTTCACAATATCTCTGCCAGGCTTGACATCATGGCTTCCAATCCATCTGTGCTAAACAAGGAGATGTACCAGCTCAGAGAGAGCAGCCCCGAGCTTTGGCCCTGGTGCATCCCAGGAAGGGGGGGCACTTCCCTTACAGTAGGAACAACTCAGCATTGGCATGACAGAGAGCAGGGCCTGCGACTGTAACTTCAGAAAGCTTTTTTCCCGACCAAAAGGGTGTTCTAATTGTACAAAGAGCAAATATCTACCATTACACTCACAAGAATCATGCTTATTTCAGCTAAAGGCTCAGCTCCTCCTGCAGAGAGCGGTGATGCCTAAGTAGTTCCCTACTTCACGTTTTGCATGTAGCAAATCTCCCTGTTCCAAAACTCCCAGGTTTTCACCTGCTGTATCTGTGGCACCAGGCACTGCCCAAAACTCCGGGCAGCAAACCTGCAGCATGAAAAAGCTGACAGTTCTTGTGATGGTAAAGGGCTCAACTTCACGTGCCCTGCAAAATCCCTCACGCTTATGCTACAGAAAAAGAAACATGAAGATTTAAACATGTAAAATACCACAGCAGAAGAAATCAAGGCTGCTTACACACGTGTAGCACAGAAAAAAAAGTGGTTGCATTATAAAAGCAAGGAAGAAGAAAAAGAATAACAACACAGAGAGTAAGCCAGAAGATTTCCATCAAAGCCTCCTTTTGTCAGAAGATAAAGCTTAGCTAAAATCAGAATACGCTCTGGAAAATGTGTCAGTCTCCAAAACATTTTTTTCAGAGGTTGGTTAACTCTGCAGTAATTCTTGGAGTTAAATTAGTGTGGATTTTTTCCATTCTCTGTTCCTACTGATTTCTAAAGCTGATTCAGCCTGTGTAGCTCCTTTATGAGCATGCCTATGGTATGAAAAGCACCCAAATTGTCGTTGTTGAACACAAATAGAAACACAGACCATCTTGCCAATATGCTCTTCCACTAATTATTCTGGTCCAGTGTTCTGCAACCTGTATACTTACTAACACTGAAATAGAACAAATTAGTAACAAAACCCCACATTTAATTCATTGACTAATTAGCTTGTTTACTAAAGTGCGTAGAGGACAAGGAGCCCCTGCTCAAATCACTCTGGAATTAAAGTGGAGCAAGTCAGAACAGCGCTTGTCCCCCAAGGACTAATCCAAAGATACCTGAGCCCAATGGGAGGCATTCAAACTTTTGCTACATATCTCTTCTGGGTGGGATTTTTAATTGTTGCTTTTCGTTGTTTTCTTTTTTTTTTTCCTGTCCTTCAGAGAAAAGGGGATTGTTCAAATGTCAGTTTTATAGTTCCCTTCTAACTGCTGCAAACACGCAGAACCCTGAAAACTTGGGGTGGATTTGCATTTCAGTGAGAAGCATTTCATTAAATCAATGAGGTTAAAACAAGGTAAAGGAGCAAAAATAGTTTGCCTAATTCAATATCTCTGCATAAAATACACAACAGATTTTCAGCTCAATGTGGCATGCACTTCTGGTACATGACTGCTGCCTTTGTTTAGCTAATTGTTTCAAAATCCAGAAAAGAAAAAGAATAAATAAAAGAAGAAGAGAATCACGCTGAATTTGGAGATTTACCTAAACGCAATAACACTAATGATTTTGGCATTACTGCAACAGGAAGAGATTTATGTCGGCCTGGCCAGGCTGCTTTACAGGAAAACATGATGCTACGTTCAGTTTTCCTATTTAGTAAACGCATGAAGTAACATTCTGAATATGCATCTAATGGCTTTTATAACCTTTTGCAAACTAATTAGAAACAACCCCTAGATGGGCTTACACAGTCATAATTAAGCTGATCAAAGGCAGGTGTGCGCTAACTGTAAACCAGAAAAAGATGTGTTATCTTCTGACACTGACAGTTTTGCTTTTTTTTTTTTTTTTTTTTACTCCACTCAAGCTTACGTTTTCTATTGTGGCATGAACAGCATTGGGCTGTTGGCACCCATTCCCCCACAAGTGAGCAAGCCCAGCCTTCAAACAGAAAAGACTTTAAGATACCAGCCCTATTAATAGCCACCTCAGTACAGCAAACCTCTTGGCCAATGCATAGAACTAAACATATCTCAGTGAAAACCGTCCTCAAGATCAGGATCAAGATCAGGTCCCATTGCTTAGCCCAGGGCAGAGGAGGCTGAGGGGAGGCATCATGGCAGCCTGCAGCTCCTTACAGGGAGCAGAGGGGCAGCGCTGATCTGTCACTGCCACCAGAGAGCAGAGGACCATAGGAAACAGCATGGAATTGTGTCAGGAGAGGGCGTTAGGAAAAGGTTCTTCACCAGAGGGTAGAACAGGATCCTCAGGGAAGCAGTCATGGTACTGAGCTGCTTCAGCACAAGGAGCGTTTGGACAATGCTCTCAGACACAAGGTTTAGACTCTGGGTGGTTCTGTGTGGAGCCAGGAGTTGGACCCCACGATCCTGTGGGTCCCTTCCAACTTGGATTACTCCATCATTCAATTCTGTGACCGAGGAGGCCTTTCTGGGGCTTCTACACAGGCAGCGGGCAGACCGTGCTCCCTCTGCTCCCTCTGCTGGGCAATGCATTCCCGCATCCAGGAGTAACCAAACTAGTGAGTCCAAACTTGGCCTCATTGCAAAGGAGTCATTAAAAGTACTCCTTAAAACTGTCCCGTGGTTACTGTATTTCCTTTTATTTTCAAAGGGAAAATTTCTGAAACGTTGCTGGTGATGAGAGAGAAACCTGTCTGGTGAGACGCCACCTTGAAGCACAGCTGCTGCTCAGTTCCTACTTGTACAGCTCTGGGGGAACACAAAGTTTTTCTGTTAGTGTTAGCAGGAGGTTACAAAACGTGGCACATTCTGTATGCATAGGGTATGTAACAGAGTTCAAGCAGAAAACCTGCCTGCTGGAAGAAGCTCCTTCCTTCTGCTGTGGCCAGCAAGAGCCAAAAAGCTGCTTTTGACAACCAGTTGTAAATCGCCTGGTAAACATTAGGAACAAGGGTGAACGTGAGTTTAAGATGGTGATGAAGCCACTTAAACGCTTCCTAGGGGCATTAAGGTCGTAGAACAGCAGTACTTCGAATAAAAATAACACTTCAAATTGTCTCATAATCTGGAAAGCATCTAATTGATCTTCACAGCATCCCTGAGAGGCAGGAAGCTTTCACCAGTCTGAAGCTACAAGATGAAAAACTGAGGCAGGGATTTTAAGTGGATGTGATTTCAACCAACCCCATCTGCTGCAAACTTGCCTAGAATTGACTCATTGCATCTTTATTTCTGAGTGCTTTTGTAAGTGCTGAGAAAAAATTATAAAGGGCCAGGTAGCAATGGGAGCCCCCTGCCTGCTATTCAGGATGTGGTGGTGTTACAAAGACTTGCTGCCTTTTAAAACCAGACAGATAAGGGGTAGCATTAAAGCAGTGCCAATGGTGTTAAGTCAAAGTCAAGTCTAGCAGGCAGCCTGTGACCTGCCTCCCTGCTCAAGCACTGCAGCCTATCTATTCCTACATCAGTGGGAGACTTATAGGAGGCTGGGACAAACTGGACACATTGAGGGCAAAGTGATTTCTCTAATTCAGAATTTGTCTTCGAGCTTCAGGACAAGTTTTGGTACTCTGATAACCATTCATTTAGATAGGGACTGTCGCAAATTCATTCTTTCCACCCTCTCCCCTCCAAGTAAGCGACGAATATTTAAGAGATCCATTTGAGGATTATAAGATACGGAATATACAAAGCTTAGTCTGAGTGATTTTGAGTCACAAGCTTAGCTTCTCTAACAGATCCTGGGGGACCAGGAGACATGCAGCAATCTGTGTGCTCTAGCTTCAGCTGGAAGGGTAGAAGTACAGCAGGACCATGGCCTCACTGGAGGCCTCTGGGACTTCCATGGCCATGAGACCTGGGTTCAGCCTGTAGCTGCATCCGTTTGCCACCACCCTGCTCTATTTGTACAGTCAGCCTCAAATCCAATTTTAATAATTACAGGGTAGAAGATACACAAAGGTTATTATTGTCTCCACTACAACAACAATGAAGCCTTGTTAAAACCAAATGATGCAATTAAAGCTATCCTCTGAAGCCAAATGAACACACTGCAGATTAACACAGGGGAAGGAGGGTGGATAGAAACGGAAGCAGCAAAGAAAATGGTGTGAATCTCTGCAGCAAAGCTGCAGCATCACATAGGTAGGAAGAACTGAGGGGCAAGATGGGTACAAGAGGGGCAGCCTGATTTAGTGATTGGCAACTCCGCTCACAGCAGCGGGTTGGAACGGGTGGACTTTAAGGTCCCTTCCAAGCCAAACCATTCTCTGATTCTATGACAAGGATGAAGAGAGGTGTGAAGCCTTCAGAGCATCCTGGCTGGGGCTTCATTCTCCATCCCACAGTGGGGTTCCCATCAAACCACCTCTTGCCACCACCACCTCCTGGTTATGTTACATCTGTCGTCTGTGTTACACAATCCTGCAGCAGGATTTTTATCAGGGCAAGATCTGCTTCAAAAGCAGAACCTCGTGCTAGGATCCCCAGGAAGAGGGTGGGAGATGCATGCCCACCATTACTGTGCCTTGGAAACGCTGCTTCTCTAGACCTCAGGGGCACAGGAAGGGCTCCTTTAAAGGCCTCCTCCTGAGGCTGATCATTATATATAACTGCACTCCTTCATCACCCTTCTTCCATTTAACTGAACTCCTCTAATCTCTCCACATAAAAAAAAAAAGTAATCCCTTTAATCATTGTGATGGTTGTGGCACAGTGTGATTATAAGGCAGGATATGGATGTCACAGATATTGTAGGAGACCTGCATATATCTCGGGAACAAGATGACACCAATAAAATTTATAAGCATGAAAATGCTGTCTTCAAAAACCTCTCTCTCCCATTCCAATAATTCAGTGAAACTCTGGGCTGCATGCACAGTGGTGATCACAGAGAAAAGGCTTCGTATCATGGAGCAGACAAAGATAGAAGCCATACAGACAGTTAAAGTGCCTGGACAATCGCATTGAGAGATCTGGCTGAAGATTTGTCTGATTTACAAGAAATTGGAGGCAGCCCACAGTAGTGATCTACAAGTTTTTTTTTGCAGATAGATAAAGCTGCAGCATTCTGAGCTGTTGAACACAGCAGCAGTGTTTATCCCTGGCAGAGGATTACAAGCAGCTTCTAATGAGCTGTTTAAGCATCTCAGTATTTTCATTAATTTTTTTCATGCCCATAATGCATTAAGAAAAAAAAATAGACAAATATGAAATAATCTTAAAAAGAAGGAAACAGTATGAAAGGGAAAAATCAATGAGGGAGAAATAAATTATATAGCAAAAATAGAAGCTAGAACAGAGCACATCCTGTACAACAGATAAACTATCTGATGTATTTCATCTCTTTGTATTCACAGACTATCGATAAGTAGATCATGACTTCTTTAGACTTAACACTTACAGCTCCCTTTAATGAATTTCTAATCACTTTCTAAGCTACACAACTTGGCCTCTTTTTAATCTGTGCTTGGAAGATATTGGCTTTTCTAACTGGAGACTACGGGAGCCCAGAAACCCAGTGTCACACATTTTCCTATGGACTGCATACAGCAGAATTTCACTGTGGTCTGTGAGCACTGCAATTACCCAAGCCTAGTCTAATACCTCTGCACTGGAGAGCAGACTGGCTTTGATACCCAAGAAAACACAAGCTGCCACTGGAGCTCTTCTGGTAGCCTGATTACTTGTAATGGCTCCCTCCTAGTGACTGAGGAAGCATCTGCTCCTCCCCAAGTCACCTTCCTTGAGGCATTTCCAGTCAAACCGGTTGCCTCCTTCTACAGACTGTAGAAAATTAAAAGCTTGAAAAACTGCCCTGTGTCAGTTCTGCTTCAGAGAGGTCAAAAAGGTCCAGAGTTTTGGGAACATAGATGAACAGCATGATTGCCTTGCCTTTCCACCTGAAAATACAGTAATAACAAAAAAATGGCCACATTATCATTATCACTAACCACTTGTGAAAGAATACTGAAAAGGGAGTGGCTAAATCACTTCCAAGCACTATGTGAAAATGTTATCCTATATGTAGCACAGTAACCAAATAAAAATTCCCATAGCTTTAATGGAAGCTAGTTGGCCGGGCAAGCTGAATGCATCCCCTGGTACAGCACAAGATGCAATTACAGTATAGAGTGAAACTGGTGCACATGAAAAACAAGTATTTTTCTCACCTCAATATCAACTTGAGTACAAAAAGCAGTGGTGTATTTCTATCCTCTAGATATATTTAAGAAAGCACCAGAAAACATTATCAAAAAGTTTTTTTCCCCCTGGATCCACTAACTTTCATTATAACTAGTATTTGGTGCTTTTCTACAGAACCATGTAGATCTTTTCCAGTGATTCATCTCCGTTACCTAAAAAGACAGTGCTTTAGCTCCCAATATCATAACACTCTTGAGCTGTCTTTTTGCCTAATTGGCTACTGATCTTATAATCATTCTTGCTGTCAAACGTGCTCTGCTCCACTGATTTCAACACAGCTTTGCTGGGGTGCCAAAACAAGGGTTAATAGCCTCAGCTGCAGGATTAGAGTTTACAGGAGTCTTGTATGTAGGCAGCTGAAAACCACCAATTATTTTTCATGGGATTTTTTCATCCTAAAAAAAATGGTAGAGGAAACAGTTTGCGTTGTTACAAATGAAAAATGAAACTGAAACAGAAATGACTGACCAAAGCAATAAAAAAGTGTATAAAGTGTATTTTCCTCCCCCCCCTTATTTTTGTATTTTTGTAATTTTTGTATTTTGTTTTAAAGGAAACAAGAATTATACCTGATCCATGAAAGCCTATTTTGCATACAAAGTCCTGTTTTGGGTGGAAAGATACCTGTCAGCTTTTCCAAATAAGGCCACAAATGGTCAGAATCACTGCAACGGGCACAACAGGCAGCAGAGGAAAGGGTAATCCCCTTGGACCTGCAGTTGCAGTACTGCTACTGTGGAAATTCCCCGAGGAAAGCAATAGCTCCTAAAATGTCAGCACCTCTCACACATCACACGAGTGTTTTTTGGTGGTATCTCAATAAGACCTGCCAGGACCCCTTCGTGCTTGGGTTGCAGGTTTTGGACAGATCACAGTTGATGCTTGGTGCAATTTGATAGGCAGACTGTCAAGCTTGAAGTAATTCTTTCAGTGATACTCTCAAACCTTTGAGATCAAAGGTGCTGACTGATGTTGGTTTTCACATAGAGATTACAACATTATTTGATTTCATAGAAGTGTAGTCCCCAGAGAAGACATGAGTTGATTATGCAGTAATTCCAGGAGTGCCTCAAATCTCCCGGGGAGAGATGAATTCCATGAAACCAATTTTCAAGAAAGGACAATTGACCCCAGTGGCAATATTTTTTGCTGTTGTTTTTAGGAAAACTACAAGCTCTATTAAGATGTATTGCAAATAATTGAGTCTGACAGCCCATGGCTTCAATAAGCTCTCTGCTGTGAATGGGGGAAAGTCTAGAAGCCAGATGAGGGCTACATCGTGGATCATAGCCCTCACTCTCTCCTTTGAAAGGCATACTATTAAAACAAGAGGTAACAAGCAGTCTATGAGACTCTAGGGAGAATCATACAGCATTTTGCTGCAAGTCTGCAGGCAAGTTCATGCTATTGCATGCAGCATGGGATACATATGCAAGTTTACAAATGGAGTCAACTAAAACTGGGACTATGAGTTGTTTGTGAACAAGGTCACATCATAGAAGGCCACAAATTTTTGCAGATTGCGTTACATGCCAGCCAACAATATAGATTTTAAACAGACTAGCAGTGAAGATTTTCATATCAAGAACTGACCTACTGAGTGGCAAAAATTACTGACATGTGCTTCACATTGTCAGTTTTTCCTCCCCAGAGGAATGGAAATAACCTTTCCCCAGCCTGTTGCTGTGCAAGGGTGTAAGTGTAGCTTTGTCTACAGCTGCAGGGACTTTTCCTTCCCCAAAAGGATCCAGATTAAAGATACACATACAGACTATGAAGGAAAAGGCTTATGGACCCCCAGGGGCCTCCATGTGGACATGCATTAAGACGCTCCCAACAATACCCACCACAGGTGCTGCAGTTGTGGTGGAAAGGTTCTGAGGGCAGCATGGCTAAGTTCACAATAGCATTAAGCCCACAAACAAACCTTGTTTGTGGGTCTACAGATCTCTTGGGCAAGAAGCAATACCTGCCACTAGCAATGGGATTGCTATTTATAAATACAAATGTTGTATTCTATTTTTAAATGTTATTTAGAAATCAATATTAAAAAGCCATTATTTCGTCCATTTCAGCATCATTTCTGATGTTGATTTCATCATAAACTGGTTTTAGAACATGAAGTCATATGCACATGACCTGGGGGTGGAAAAAAATTGAAATATCTTTTCAAAGGAATAAAAGCACCAAAAAGAAATTACCAACTTCCTTATTCCAATTAGTGAACTGGAAAGAGTTCTTTTTTCTCAAACCACAGTCTGAGGCTTCACAAATACCTCTTTCCCCAAGCAACATACAATGTGAGAGACCTATCAACAGAAAATCAGAAAAGAAGCTAGTTGACTGCTCCCCAGCTTGCCCACAGATCCGGTATCTC
>PPHD01020878.1:1650-13467 GCA_002909625.1 Bambusicola thoracicus | reverse complement strand
TTTTTTTAAACAAATGCCATTCAGCAATCTCATTACTTGGAATTCTCTGGGAAAATTATCTAATAGAGACATGTTTTCCACTGCCAAATCAATTTCAAAGGATATTTTGTGGTTAAGAATTTAAACATTGGTAAAGACTGACATGTTACTTAGCTTTTCACTATAGCAAGTAAGGTCTAAATTATCTGATTTCATACCTGAATTTCATTATCTAGAGGTGCATTTCAGAAAATGTGCACTTGAGCAAATTGAGAAAATATCTGCAACTCAGTGTTCAAGTAATGTGTACTGTCCTTCCCTATTTAATTAATTAATTTAATTAAGCATTTGTTTTGCATGAGAACTTAATTTATTCTTCTCTGCTTTAATATTCTCTCTAAACCTTTGCTGTTGATTTTGCAGTGTAAGAATATTCATTAGAAAAACTCCCTCAATCTGTATTATCACCTTTACCTGATCACACATATTAAAATATATTCCTTGTTGTTTCAGTTGTGAATATAGCTCCACATCCTGTAGATGATTACATTATTAAAAAATGGATAAGACATTTGGTATTAAAAGAAGCCTTAAGAAATGTCTTAGTTTTTTATTATGCTCGATAAAAACAGATTTTTGTTAGCTCAACATATCATAATAGGCAAATATAAGACATGCTGAAAGTTATATGATTTGGTATGGGATGGTTTCAAATCATTTATTGCTTAGACAAATCTACCAGTGCTTGCAGGACACTGAAGAATGCAAAAAATAGACAAAGAGCACCAGCTGACATACCCTCAACTCTTCTAATTAAAAATCATCATCTTCATTTTGTACTATGGTGGCTCCATAATTTTCTTGAGTATCTTACAGGCATTTGTTGCTAAAAGTATGTCCGAACTCCCACTCCCAGATCCTAGCTAGTAAACAACTAACACAGCCACTGGCACTGCCAAAGGCAATACAGCTGTTTGGGAAATGAAAAAAAAAATAAATCATACTTTGTTTTAAAGTCATGGCAAATAGTTATGGTGCTTTGATTTTTATTCATTTCCAGTATGACCATGATGATAATTGAGTTTTTCAGAGACACGCTATCATTTCAAACTAAATGCTATTCTGAGTTTTAACAAGTACACAAACAATACAAAACAATGAAACCTGTTAGCTACTCAAAGAGTCCTAACAGTTCTGAAGTATTCAACTGTGCATTTGGTCATTTATTTACTAAGTAATTCCTTCAGGACAAAATTTGAGCATTATTCTCAGGAAATTAATTAGCAGTAAGATGTAGTACAACTTCACGTGCATTTATGATTAGAATTTCTAGAAGAATTTGAGGTTTTTCAACAAACATCTGCCTTCTCTCCCTACAATCCCCTTTAAGATAATGGTGGCACTTAGGAACACGCCATTGTTTTAAACCAAAATGTAGATACAGTTTAGGAAGTTTAAAAGTTCCTAATGAATTAATTATTCCTTTTGAATGTCTTGGAAATTACTTAATCCTTTCAAAGAATATAGCTTGGCTAAAGTACTCCAGCTCTTAAATTCATAAGGTGTTTCTATGTTAATTACAATTTCACCATCCGCCCCATTAAACTTTCTGTTAAACTTTCCTTGTTCTAAGCAACAGATAAAAGAAATGGGAGAAATTAGTTAGAAACAGAATGACTGAAACTTTCAAATTCCAACTGCTAAATACTGACCCAAACTATAAGTCTTTAGAAGCCACAGCTGTGTGTAATTTATCTGTGCAAATTATGTGCAACTTAGCACTTGGATGTTACGGAAACTGCATGAATAAGTACAACTGCATGACCAGAATCAGTGCAGTGAGAGATACTCTATACAGCATTTCTGAGAAAGTCTTTATTGCACTGCTCCAGCACAATGGGGAAGAAGCTGCCAAAGGTTATGTGACTTGAACCTTTAACAAAATATAACGATCCTCTAAAATGCTTTGTTTAGTGTCATGTTGCTATTTTAAAATGAGAATTATCATATGAAAGGAACTATCATAATTATGCATTTAAGAGACTTAATTGCATTAGGGATGACGCCTCCTGCAGTTTATCAGGTAGTTAGATTCCCTTGTGTCAGAAGTTCTAAAGATTTTGCAGAAAAATTCTGATATACAGTACCTGAACCTAGAGCCAAATTCTTTTGCTAAAAAACAACTCCTAAACAGACAAAATTTAAGACTGTTGCCACACTAAGGCTCTTGGTAGCAGAAGGTGATATTTTGATGATCCTCAGTTGCAGTTAGAAAAAATAAGAACCAATCATCAAGTAGTTGAAGCGGGTATTGACAATGATTAGTAACTAGTAGCTAGGAAGCATCAAACTTCTATTCATCTTGACCACTCTGACCAATGATAGAGCATGCAACGGGTTTTCTAGAACTGTAGTTATTATGAAAAATATGACATTGATTTACATTTAGATTACAATCTGACACTTATAAAGGGAATCTCTGATATTTTTGCACTCAATTATGTGCATAGCCACAAAGTCCAGCATTTTGTCAGACTGCCCCTCTGCTGCCATCTGTCACATAGCAACAGCATGTAACAGAATAACAGTGGGAAACTTCAACCGGCACAACCATACCACCAACATCCACCACCTACATTATGAGCCAACGTAATTACATAGAAAGCATTACTTTCGGAGCAGCCCACATGCTTAGCAGTAGTTTGTGGCTGAAAGATACTCAGAAAATAAGTTAATAGAAAATCAAAACTCTTAGCAAGTATGATCTGTCCAAGCCATGACAAAAAGGTACACATTTTAACAGGGTGTCAGTTCCAATAACTGTTTGAACTTTCCCATGGAAAAAAGAAGTAGAGACACCGCCATTATTTTCACTCTAAAATTAACTGTAGAGCGCAAATTCTGTTAGAACTACTAGAATGTTGATGAAAATTCTAATAGTTAAATAATACCTTCTCTGATCACATTCCTTCCAGTTCACTACTAATTAAGCTAAGTTTCTTCTCTGTTAGTATTGTTGGTAGTATACTAATATTTATAGCTTAGCAAGCAGCATAAAGGTAACAATTATTTGCAGTGCAGGGGACACACACAAAGTAAAATAAAGCTAGTTTTCCTGAACAATAACTTCTATATAAAAAGAGATTTTTAAGTAAGAATGCTGAAGGTGGATGGAAACATTCATTATGAAGTCTGCAGAACATTTGGGAAGGTTTATTTCTTTCCAACTTTGATGCAAAAATGTATGGAACTACATGAAATGCATCTGTAGGTTGCTGAAAGTTGTGGCTTGATGTCACCCCTATTAATCCTAATAGGATTTTGACCATGGAAAGCAAATGGCAAAGAAAAGGTGGTAAAAGGTAAACCCAAGTAAGCACAGACTTGTCAGTCATATATCAGTTCTGGGGAAGGTTACAGTGCACTTAGATGCCCTTTCTAGAGGGATGGACAGCAAGGTAGATTTTCCATAGCAGTCAGCATGAGTTTACCAAGGCAAATCAAACTTGATCAAACTCACCACTTGTTAGGATTAAGGTGACAGGCTCCATGGATAAGGTGAGGAAAGTGGATGTAAGATACCTTGAATATGTAAGGCTTTTAGCAAGGTATTGATTAGACCATGCCTGGTCTGAATACTTTGTCAAATTCTAGACTCCACAATAAAATATACTGACATACATGAGTCTGGTGTAGAACACCAGAATAGCTGGGGAAGCGTAGAATACAAAGCATACATGGAGAGGCTTGCAAGGGTTAGATGGTTAGATCTGTTCAGCCTTGAAAATGATGAAACGTTACTTTATTCCTGTCTACAACTGCCTGACCAAAGGATATAAAGAGGACAGTGGCACACTCTTATTAGAGGTACACAGCAGTAGGTTGGAAGGCACTGGAAAACATGTTGAAACATAGGAAGAAAAGATGAGGCATTAGGATAAATTTATTTCCTTATTTTTTACCAGTAGTATTGTCAAATATTAGATCAGACTGTCCTGTGATGTTATGAAATTTCCAGTATTTGAAGTGTTCAGCTGGACAAGTACTGAACAACCTGGTCTACCTAGACCTACTTTCATCAGGTGGTTATACTAGATGATCTCCAGAGGTCTGCTCCAACTGAACTTATTATGTGACACTACAAGAATGAAGAATCTTTAAAAACAGATTTAAAAAAATCCTTAGAGAATCCACATTACCAATCTGTGATTTGGTTTCTCTTCTTTATTTGTGTATGTGTGTGTGTTGGTTTGTTTTTCCCTCCCTTGTCAGTACTGTTATACTAAAGATTAGTTTGTGCCTAAGCTAAAACTAAAATTCATTATTAAATAAAACGTTCCTCTGTGCAAACGAAATGAAAAGCTCATCATGACTTTCCAGCTATGAGTGCAAACAGTGTACTTAGCCAAATGGTAATTGTATTGGTCTTCCTTCTACTCCAATACTGCTTTGAAACTTGTGTCTCTCAAATGAATAATTACCTACAAAATAATTAAATGTTGCTGATATGGTCTACTCATCCCACTTGTACACAGAAACAGCAAAGTCTGTCTTCCCTGAAATCTATCTCCGTCATGTTGGATAAGCTTACTGCCCATCACAGGGCTGGCATCGATCCCTACTCAATTACAGATGAACATAACACCATATTAGAAGACAAATAAGGTTTAATTTTAATCACAGGCAGCCTGTAAGACCATGTTCCATTATAGATTAAAAGAACCAATTATTTTTAAAAGTAAAGATTTAATGAAAGGCCTTATTAATATATAGATAGATTGCTCTCCTTGCATTCTAAGTTGGACTCTGCAGTTATAGTTGAAAGAGTTACAAGCAATCCAAGCAAGATGTAGTGATGTTTCTTAGTGAATTGTTCCTTTCAAATCACAATGATGCTTTCTCAAAAGGGTTTCGTTTATAAGATCTTTATCTTTTTTTCAAAAGCGTGAAGTACCAAACCATTTAGAGACAACAAATTAACTCAATGGCCTGAGTTTTATTGTTACTAAGATAGAGTAAATGCAAAATAATTGCATTGAAGCAGACAGACATTCCACCCTAACAACGCCAAATGCTGCTGAAATCGCTTTATTTCAGACTTAGAAAGGTAGTTAGGAGTGTAATTTTCATCTGAATTCAATGGGAGTTAGGCACCTACTTCTCTCCAAATCTAGATGTTATAGTTCTCCATCTCTAATAACAGGAATTGTCTTGCATAATTAACTCAAGAATCTAGATAATCACAATTCATATCTTCTTGCTATTCATGCTTTAGTGTGAATCAATCTTTCTTCTTTATCGAGTTATTACAAAGTTTGTCAGAGTGTGAAATAAAAAAAAGTTCCCATGGAATGCTGTTTAAGTTACCTCTGAGAAGGTAAAGAGATAAATATGTATTTACAATAGAAAATGGATAAACTCACTGGATAATCAGACAGTGGTGTTGACTAGTGCTATAAATGTAATTCTAATTGTGCTGTAAGTATATGAAAAACTACATACAATATACCATCTAACTTTTTAAAAACAATTTTCATATGTCATGGTTCTGCTTAGGAATTTAAAATATATTGTTTAATAAAAAATGCTGTAATATGTTTTCTAAATTTAGAATTAATTTCTTTTGCAAGCCTTAAAATTAGTGTTTGTGTTGGTAACGAGTGCTCTATTACAAGAGTCTTACAACCACTGTCGACAGTAAGAAAAACAGGTAATACCAAGACTCCCTTGTCCAGGTACGTAGGTAGCTTCAAAAGTAATGTCTCCTATATATTTCCACAGAAACTACAACAGATAGAAAGAGCACAATAGCATCACTTCGTAGAGAATATTCTCAGCTACCAAACACTAGTTTTCAGCACAGTCACCACTACCAGCTATGCATTTTCACCAGTGATGAACAGAAGTCTGTATTCCACACTTGAAAAAATCTGCAGCAGCAGAGATAATGCGCTATTGCTTTCATCACTGCTGAAACATGCCACCCACCACCTCACCGTGCTCACAACCACTGTTTGGTCTCCATAAATGTTCAGCAAGGGTTGATTTATGCCAGCGGGTGCAACATTTTCTGAATGAAGGAATTAACTCCCACATCTTTGCTTCTTATACACATCCATGTCAGATGCTGTTTTGTCAGACTGCTGGTGGGAAGGTACAATCTCTACTGCCATTCCACTAACATCTGCCTCTGATGTCACAGACTAACTTAGTAAAATGAAGGCACTGCCTTCAGATCAATCCCCGTATCTTATCTTCCACCTTCCCCAACTCTATCCCTATAATTTAAGAGAAGTGTATTGAAATAAATACTACGTTAGGTATGTAGAATGAAGAACTCTGGGGAAAAAAAAAAAAAAAAAAAAAAAAGTACAAGTATCAAAACTACACAGGCTATTTCTGATGGCTACACAAAAGACTCGGGAAGCTTTTGCATCTACTGTCCTTCTTAGATTTGTATTGCTAAAATCATTTTGTTTTTTTCCTTGCTGATCTCTGAAGGAAAACATCTCAAGCTTCTTCATACATATTAAATATTCACAAAGAGAATATAGGAAAAACAGCAGCTAGTGCTACAATGGAAAACAGCAACCCATAATGAAGTTTCCACACAGAGTCAGATGAAGAAGAAAGCATTAATTTCCTCATAGAAGTACATGCACGGAATTAAGAGAAACCAGTTACAGAATTTATCAGGATTAGAGATTTTTTTTAAATGTACTTTTGAACACCATACATTCAACTTTTTTAAGCAAATCACTGAGTTCATCCAGCATGTTCTGCAGTACTTCTTCGTTTTACATTTTCCATTTATGTTTAAGGACAAATAAGACTTAGTTAAATCACTGCACATTAAGTAGATAAAAACAAGATAAAATATTACATGCAAAAAGTCAGTTGTTAGCACATCCCTCATTAATAAGAGATGGATATTAAGAAAACCAAACAACTAGAACAGCACAAAAATGCATTTCTTTTTCTTTATGTTTAATCAGTTTTCACTAAATACTTAAAATATTCAAAATCATAAATCATTTTTTCCTGATCTAATATGAAATTAAGACCTAGATTACTGAGACAACTATGATTTGGAGGTTACCACAATTATCTTAATGCACTACATTTTAGAAATATAGAAACGATTTATCGCTTTCAAACACAACATGTACTTTTTTTTTAATCTCTTCATTTTGGAAATTTTCTAATTAATTCCTAACTATTCTAAATTTTGTCGCAGACTTTTGTAATGAAGAAATAAACTTACATACAAGAGAGATCAGGGAACATATCAAGTACTTTCAAAACCCACAGATGCAATTGCTACGCATTCTAAAGTTAAAATGCGGGCACTGAAAATAAGGTGTTCATGCTGAAAATTTCACTTGCTACAATCTGACTCCAGAATTTCTTTCATGTTGTCCCTTACAGATTCAAAGGCCTCACTCATGTTTTAGCAGAGGCCTAGCTAAGAAGCTGATCATGCTGTCTGCTGAATCCTCACAAATTTCACCTCTCAAGCTACCACGATGCTAACACAAACCCACAGTCTGCCAAGTAACTTTCACGCTATGTGGTGGTATTTAGCCAGCAGTAGTCCAGATTCAGGTGTTCTCTATCAGCATTAGTCTTACTCTCCCAGCCTGTGTTTTCAGCAGTGGCATGTAAGATCTTACGGCATCGACTATCATGAAAACTGATACAGGATTTTATGAAGACTAGCAGATTTCTCAATTCCTACTGTGCAAATAACAGCACCAGGACATTTACAGTAGATTGTTGCAGTCACAGAGAGTAATTAGGTGCTCGATCCTGCCACAACTTTTCACAAGGTCTTTGATACCTCAAAATTATGATCTTCAAAGTTCTTCCAAAACAATACGTAAACAATATGTATGTGCTTTTAAAAGCACAGTATTTACAGTAATACATAGGAATATACACATATTAACTTTCATTAGGACAATAACTGAAAACAAAAAAACAGATTCCTTAAAATCTGAAATACTTAATAAAAATGACCAGGTTTTCTAAGCATCATTTTGACATTAATTGACTCATTTTGGCTGCATAATCATGCCCTCAAGAATGGATGCAGTAAAATATAAATTTAATGAAATACATTTTTAGAACAGGCTTCAAGCTAGCGCATGTATAAGTTTGACCCAAATATCTAGTCATGAGTATAACATCAGCCCTTTAATTATAATTTCTATTATAATTGTTCTATTGAAGAGAATGTAGCCAGTGCACTTACCTGCAATTATGCGCATACAGTCGGTGCAAAGAGTAGATAAAGACTCTCCTGTGAACCGTCACTTGCTGAGCTAATTCACCCAACTGGTTTAATTTCTTCTGCCCTCAGTCTGTCTTTGCAGTGATTACATCTAAATGAAAAGACAAGGAAACACCAAAAATCAGTAGATTTATTCTTTACATTTGCAATAAGACTTCTTTTCTTGAACAATCAGAAAGTTAGGGTCATATCAAACATATAAGAAAAATTATGTGTTTTCATACACTTTCTCATGATAACATACCTAATTGCTGAAATATATGTCCTCTCCGAGACTCATTACACTGCTCACCTGGTGCTCTGTGATAGGTGCCCTGTATTCTACTTCGAATCTATCATGGCTCATAAAACTGTAAAAGAATGTATTTTCTTGGATATCTACAGTATCACTGTAAACTGTTCTTCAGAACTAAAAACTCTTTTTGGCCACACTTTTAATTTAAAAGTTTTTTGTGACACTACATCTTGAACCAATACATAATAAGCATGCTCTGCAAGTTGTTTACAGCATCCAAAGAAGAGCAGAAAATTTAGTCCAGCAAAAATTAAGTAGGAAGCTAACAAGCATCACATTATTCTCCCACAAAATATAGGTATGTGGATTCACCAAGACCACATGTCCATTCATGTCAGGCCCCACCTAAAGGGAAGAATTCATGCTGGAGGTTGCTCAGCCTCTCATGCTACATGGGTTATGAAGAGGATTATGTTTTCACATATGGTACCATTTTTTGAAGATAAATACTATAAACACCATAAATCTACTTCAAAAGAAAGTAGGCATAATATTTCACCAAATGTTCCAGGACTCCCCCCACAATATAATCTATAATTTAGACAGAAGTACTGCCATTTATTTTGGACATAAGCCCTTTATGGAAACTTAGAGCCTCATACTCTCCCCAACAGACCCATCTCCGATTTTGGATATAAGAAGTAGTTTTTACCTTAGTCTGCTTCAAAAATGGTAATATTTTTAATACTACATTAGAAATTAAGTCAAAGCACACTAACAAACAATCTTTATATAGGAAGTTAAATACTACTACGTAAAGCAACCATAAAGGAAGAAAAAGTAAAAATTTGAAAGTAATAAAACAATCACATGACAAAGAACTCAGCACAGTACAGTATGAGTCCCAGCACACGTTATTGCACAAATACTGAAGGTTCACTGCTGCACTTTGAGGTATCTATTAACATCAGACGAATGGCAAATAACATGTTAACTGTTACCGTAAATCCTAAATGCAGTAGTTATTTCCAGTAAATCCCAAATATACTTTCTACTCTACCAATTACCTCAAGTGAAACAAAAAGAAAGGTACTGACACAGGATACAAATTATTTTAATGAGTTAACTCAATTGATCAATTACATAGGAATGAAATGAAGAAAGATTAGAAAAATACAAGCGCACTAGTCATGGTAGCCCCTATTAGGTGTATCGGTGCTCGTTGTAACTGTTTCCCACCACACAACTATACCAATAACATCACTGCCCGCATCTTGCTGTAACTACATACTCAGTGGCTATCGTTACATTTCTTTCCCTGAGGATGCTTATCCACATATACGATAAGTAGTGCATAACCACAAACCAATGAATTGCCCTCTCCTGTCCTCCTGTAATTTTAACATAGACAGCTAACGCTAGGAGAACAAAATATCTTATTTTTAAAGAGAGATGTTTGGCTGTCTCACAAACTTGTTTTGCAATTAGAAATCGGTTTGATCACACAAATGTTTAGCTAACATTTATGTTCTTCATACAGGCAGTTAGGAATTGTAGGATTATACAATCACAGAATAATTAAGGTTGGAATAGACCACTAAGATTATCTCCTCCAAACATCCACTTTCCACCAGTATTACCCACTAAACCATGTTCCTTAGTACCACCAATTCCACAACTATTTGCACAAAACCATTTAATTATCTTGAGCACTAAATATTTTGCTGTCTGCATTCATTCTAACATTCATATGTACATACTTTTGACAGTGCTGTGAGTGATATATACAACTCTACGCATACATATCTGAATGTACGTACAGTGTCGGAGTTTAGTCTTCTGCTGTTACTGCTACTGTAACTTCTGCTTTGCTAACAGATAGAAATACTACCTCTCTTCCTCAAGTACATTCCAAGACCAAAGCAAACCGCTGAAAAATAACAAGCACCAGAACAACTTTCCAGATTCACTAAAAACACATACAGCATAATTACTCTGATTAATATACGTCCATTGTCACAGAAGCAGGCAAAGGAAAGCATCAACCATTTTACCTTTAAAAATCCTAATTACCTTCAGTATATTAGATGTGCAAATTGTACTTGCAATCACAATATGATTTTTGTTAAATATTCAATTACTTAAATTCAAATTTGGCAAACATATTCACGGCAGGTTTCTTCATGAAAACACATCATGCAGTTTTGAAAGATATAAAAACGGACTGTTGATCATGTACATCTGAACTTATCTCAAAGTACTTAATCCATCGTGATATTAGTGCGTTACCTCAGACTTTAGTCAAAATCAAGAGCATTAAAAACACTGAGATCATCAAAACTCATGCAGTAAAAACAATTTTATGGAACTGAATGATTCAATTTACATGAACGTTATGACAATGTTCTCTGGTTGTTTTCTGTATTTGTTTTTACTCCATAACCATTACACCGACAAGTTATGTAACTGAAAATATAACTGTGATTAAAGTGTAATTTGAATATAAGATCTCAGATAAACACACACTTTTTTCTCCTCAACAATATTAGTTAGCAGCACATCTGGTTGCATCTAATAAGAAAAGAAAGATAAATATATGACAGAAAGACATACAGTAAGGTATTTATCTGGTCTCCAAATTTTCCTAACTGTAATACTGAGGGAAAAAAAGCCTTGCTATAGTGTCTGAGAAGCGTCTGTTACTCCTGTTTGTTGTGCAAACCAAGAGTATTCAACTGGATCACTGACCCCACATGCACAGTCATTAAAATATATGATAAAATTTATGATAAACACGCATGTATTTCTTTTCCCTGCAGAAAAGCAGAGTTTTATTTAAAATTACCTGGCCTCTTGCTTACACTGGTTCTTTACATGGTTAATATGGTAAAAAGGATATCCTTATTATGAAAATAATTCTACAAAGCATATCATTCTTCTCCCCGTTTCACATACAGATCCTCAATAAATGAACAATACAGAACAATGAGAGAAAAATGCCTTGAGAATCAGATCTGTCTTACAGAAACAATATGAGTCAAACCACGTAGTCAGTTACGGGGATGACATAAAGCAGAACAGCCATGACGACCCACTAAGCAAAGCTTATAGAAATATGATTTGTCTACATCTTCAGAATTTTGGTAGAAAATATCAGCTAACAACTAAGAAAGGAAAGCCTCATTTTTATAAAAGCATAAATTAGATTTAAATGAAGTTAAATGTAATCTGTAACTGCAAAGGTAGAAAAAGCTTCACAGTGTTAGCACTTCAGAATGTCAGTGGTAAAAAAAAAAAAAAACCCACAAAT
>PPHD01020877.1:0-13468 GCA_002909625.1 Bambusicola thoracicus | reverse complement strand
TTATAGAGTTCGCTCTTAAAATCCCATTCCAGGACTAGAGTCCTTCAGAGGTGAATTATACCCATCTGTTATTAAATGGAAGGTAAACCTGATCTTTGAAGGAAGGCAAAGAGAAATTATTTCATTACTGATGTGGAGCAGCAGCCATGAATCTCAGTCACAACACCGAGCTGTTGAGGCTGTATCTATGCATTAGCCTATCTAAATCGGAACCTTTTCCATCTGAGCAACAAGACTCTGAGGGATTGGACCATCTTTTGTTAAATTATAGCTGCTGCTATCAAATACATTTTTACAAAAAAATACTACAAATATTTTAAAATACCAGCAAGTCACCTATTTGATGGACATTTATTATAATGATGAGACCTTTGGTTGTTTTTACATAGCTGGTCTCTAACCACCTGAGTCATGTGTACTTTCAGGAATTTATACAGAAATAAAAGATCCTTCTCTGTTTTTAATTGTTATTGTTGTTATTCAAGCCAATCTCTGTAAAAGAATATTCACACAGTGTGTTCTCTCTTCAGACAGAGATGCTTAACGTTTGAGTGACACGCACAGCTCGTAACCAAGATCCTCTGACGGGCATCCCAAATACCAGTCACTGCCTACTTAGCATCCCTGTGCTCGGAGCGATAACGATGTCCATGACTATGCAGGATGCATGCTTACCTGAAGAAACACATTTCTTAACTGGAAAACCAATGTCAACAGCTAATATCTCACAGTGAGTTTCCCTGCTAGGCTGGGGCCTGTTAAAAAGCTCTAAGGGACATCAAAAATGTCATTGATTTTTTCCTCTCTTTGGCTCTCAGTCAATTTGAAACTCAGCATAATTCAATATCTTTCTACTAGTTCCATTAGCAAAGAAAGGAATTCATGCCTCAATCTATGCTGCCTTATTGGAAAAAGTAATTTAATTCTACATCTGAAAGTGTGCCAACATCAGCATAAAACCATACACAGTATACATTAAATTTAATTTATACATTCTGTATTTTGTCCAGCCAGAATGAGATGCCAACTAAAATCAATGAGAGTGTCTGAAGTTGTCCTGAAGACATTTACCTACATTCCTGTTATTTCAGTGTTTTATGCCCTACTTGGAGTTTTTGATGATCTCTCCTTAGTAAATCTTATTCATGTCATGCTATCTAGTAAAGTGTGTGCTGCAGAAAGCCTTGTTGCATCAGGCACGCTTTGCCCTGAAAAGTTTGTGCGTATCATTTACTTATTGCTGATTCATCTCCTATTTTCCCCTCTGTTAAAAATAAACCATCACTGATATTTTCCTTACCTTGAAGAGAAATACCACATAAATTCAACACGTCCACAAACAAAAGCTCAATAAGAATCACCCCACGCAGAGCATCTATTCTACTCCAGGTCACATTCCCATGCCAAAGTTCTCTGACTGCTCTCAAAAAAGAAAAATGTATTGAGCTGTGTTGTAGCTTACAGCTTGATTTCATGCAAATGAAACAAAAGGCTTCACAGCAGAACATACCGCTCTCCTCCTTTCTATTTCCAGTGTAGATAATTATTAAGGCAAATAAATGCAAAATGAGTTCTCAAAAAAAATAAAAGGTGAAGGTAATAAATCTACAGCGCCCATTCAGTGATACCACAGAGTTATTCCCCAAATAATTGTGCCTGTACTGAAACATTTATCTTCAGGTAAATGAGAAAAATAGAAGCTGCAGGCCAGGATTTTCAAATGACATTTGATCACTTTACTTCTTTCAGCCCCTTGGACAAATACCAAATATAAGCAAAACACACCCCAGAAGATTTACGACCACTGAGTCAGCAGAGAATGTTCTCTTTCTCCCTTGTCTCTCTCATGAAATGCAGTTCATTGTACAAATGGCTTGGGTGTTTATGCCAGATGTAAGATTAGATAATTAGTCATCCGAGTCCTGGATGTCAACTCTTCTGTGATACAGAATTTATTCCAAATGCACCATTTATAATCAGTTGACTTGCAAAAGCGTTCTCACGTTATACAGTAATACATCTTATGATGTACAGCCAAATATCTGCCGCTCCACAGCAACATACTCTATTTCTGCTGTAGCAATACCCTGCCTGAATTTAGCCCTTCCAATGGATTAATTTTTTTTCTGTAGAATAGGGATAACGACATTGACCTTCAGAAAGCCATTCCAACTCTAATAGTCAACAGCACCAAGGAGGGGTGGGTATTGTTAATTAACCCTAAACCAGGAAAGAAATGAGAACTGCAATTCAATTGGCGCTGATCACTAGAAAATAGTGCTGCTTTTTTTGCCTACTAAAATAAAACAAAATCTATACAAAGTGTTTAAAAAACATTTCACAGATAAACATATAACCACAAATACATACATATATTATACGCTGGAGCAAACTAAAGATTTAACTGTAACCTCAATTTCAAAATTACTGATAATGATGCACACAGAACAAGATACTGAAAGGGGAAATGGTGCTACAAGATCAGCGTGCATGCTTTTGTATGTGAGCAAACCCTTGCTTACTCTGGAAAGATCACATCCTAATTCCCACTGACACTTATCCTTTGCAGAGTTGTAGGGGATATTCGCAGTAGGTTTTAAGACTTTTTTTCTTCAAAGGACAACCAAAATGTTTTAGCCACTCTGTTTCATATTAAAGTCCCAAATGCATTCTATTCTACTGAGCTACACAGTTATTTCAGTCATTCTTAATAAATAGCAGTTGCCAGTCGTAGTTAAGCCAACAGATCTGAATTATTTATAGTGTTGAGGAACAGAAAAGGAGATGAAATGCATAAGGGCTTTCAGTTGTTCTTGCCTGAATGACACAATGGCAGCCTTTAGATGTTTTTCCACAGCCTGGTGCTGTAAAATGCTCTGCTTCCAGTGCTGGTTTAGAAGATTTCTTGAAAATACAACAGTCAAACCTACCACTACCCATCCTCAAAGACGACATTCACAAAGAGCAGGTAAGAAAGATATGCCCAAATATAATCATACACATATATGTGTAGTAAGAGAAAAAGATATATACACATATATATACATATATAGATATACACACATATATATACACATATATGTGTATCAATTGAACATGACCTGTTTGATTAAAATCCATGTCATGAGATGCATATCTGTCTAATTATTTTGATGTTAGTGTTGTTCTCTTTTACCTACATTCCTTCATCTTTCTGCTGCAAAAAGAAGCCCAGCTATCATCTTCATGTCACAATGGCAAATCCAACTTCACATTCCATTCAAGAGTGCAGTGTGGAAATTTCAAGCCTCATCTTTCCTCTCTCTGTTTTTAAGAGACCACATCATGAAACACTGCACACATGACAAACAACAGGGACAGAAATTATCTTGGCTATACTTGACAAATTATGTCAAACATGGCAGCTGAGGTTATGCTCTTTGTGGCTTAAAAATGCATTGAAATGATCTGTCTTGAGTGACTGATGGAATAGCGTGTGTCTGCTGACCTGTGTCTGGGGAACATCCTGCTTCCCCACCACGTATGCACATCACAGGGGACTGTGCCAGTGTGAAATCCACTATGCAGAATCGATAGAGCTGTGCCCACAAATGACAAGGAGAGATTTACACTTGGATACTGCAGAGAGAAGAACTGGGGGAGTAGTTGTAGCACCATAAGCTTACACCAAACAGTTTTCCTTTTATAGTTCACCTTCACTTTCTATATGGATCTATTTATAGCAGGAAATGCTGCAATTTGTGGCATCTCTGAGGAGTAAAAAGAAGAAAAAATTGAAAATCTGGAAAGGTAAAAAAAAACCAAAAAAAAAACCCTAAACCAATACAAGAAAAACAGAAACCTTTATCTACACAAACACTAAAGAAATAGGGGGAAAAAGTCACTCTCAGCTTGTGTGAGTGTATAAGGCATCTGAAACTGCCTCCATCACACGCTAGGTTGTAGGGATAAGCCACAGTATCCAAGCTGTCAGGCTCAAAAGCCACATGTCTCCGTGCTTCCCCACTTCCCTCCACAGCTGAAATTCCAACCTTCCTGTTCAAAGACTCATTTAAAGCCTGCACTCTGATTTTACAAAGACAGCTGTGCTGAGGATGCCATACGGCACAGGAATGACCATGCTCAAAAGAAGAATATGGCTTTTGCTTTGGGTAAAGCAGGTCCTGAGCCTGCACAGCATACAGCTCGCCTGCAGTGTGCATCTATATATAGCTCTTTTTGCACACAAAGGCTGTATGAATCCATTCTGAGCAAGCTGAGGATTTCCAACAAGTCTGCTGTGCTGTAGCCTCTCTCCTGTCCTGAAAGATACAATGAATTATTTAAAACTTGGAAAACACATTACAAAGTTATTTCCAGCACCACTTAAAGCCTAACCTGTTATAAGGTCAGGTGAAAATAAGAGCTACCATCTCCTACAGCAATGGCATTACAAAGTAAATCTTGTAAGAATTACAGACATTGTTTTCCTACCTTGGACTGCTCCATACAACTCATATTCCACCTGTCCATTCATCTCAAACTGGATCTGTGCTAATGCAAAAGAACCAGTCTTTTCTTAAAGTCTTATCTGTGGCATGTTACTCTGTACAAACCACACTGTACTGACCCACTCACCTCACCCACTGCAGGGCAATAACGCCATCCCCACTCTATGGCAGCTGATACAAAAATAACCCAACACTTGGTCTTTCTCTCTGCTTCTCTCAAAGAAGATTGTTGTCTTTTCCGTTAAGTTTATTATTAAACCTGTGATCTCTTCAGCAGGCAGACAAGCTCTAACTATAAAAAAGACTCCGTTACATAATGCCTCAAGAAAGGCAGCAGCACACAACTGCCTGTAGACAACACGACTCTGAAATGGAAAAGTGGGAAGGGGTGAAGGTCTGTGTTACTGTCCTGCTGCCACGGAGTGCCTAGACCTGCATCCATGCTGCATACAGCCAAACAGAGCAGAAGGTGGAATCATCAATGTATGTGTAAAACTTGGGTTTTATTTTTACAGAAGATAAACAAATGCAAACAAGCAACGTTATCTGGAGGTTAATTCAGGATCTAGCACAAACTTGCTCAGATCAGAAGACATCTTCCTCAAACAAGAGAATTTGTCTGAAGCTCCGCGAAGCATGATTGTAAATAATACACTGCTGAGGACTGACTCACCCACAGGGATGAGTGGGCTCAAAGCTTCTTCAAATGGAGCGACATCACAGGATCAGCAGTTAGGAGAGGTGCTTAGGAGTCACACCATCAATTACAATGGTAATACATATGCAGGGAGTGATATGCAGAGAGAATATGAAATCAAAATATTAACACAAAAAAAATAAGGAACCTTTGGGGATGAATGATTGTCTTCTACACCTACAGTGCTTTATGTATACCCAAAGGATTTATAATCTAAAGGTAAATGATCACTTCTACTTTCTACAGATATGCAGGCTATGTTGGATGAAAAAGAGCAGATTCCTGATTAGGGATGGAAACAATACACAGCTTTTTTGAACAAACAGCAAAAAAAATTGTCCACACCTGAAACAAGAGGGACTCTCTATAGGAAGTGGAGTTTTCCAAGTTAAAACTCAACCCAGCAATGTGAACGTCACATGATTGAACATTCCATGATAGGATTTTCCACGGAAATGAAAAGAATGAGTCGTGTACCTTGATGTCTCATCCCCCAAACAACATCACCATCCTCTCATCGTTCTTATTAACGCTGACTTGAAAGTAAACACTCAGCATCTGCAACTGAAATACAGGCATACACATCTCTGTTGGTTTGTCTTTAAATATGAGCAATTAGCACAGATTCTGTGGGTAAAGAAGGAAAATTATGAAAACAGACAGAAGATCAAAGGTCACACAGAAGCATTTAGTGAGCCTGGAAACGACATCATTAAGACACCGTGCCAAGCAATATTTTGAAAATGAAGAAATTCAATCAATTCTGTTCCCCAAACACACAGCAGTACCACCACCACCAATGACAGCAGCCTTTGTGAAACAAAGAAATGTAAAGAGGGCTCCAAAAAGCAGAGTTCAGGACTAAGGATAACAGTAAATTAGAATAGTAATTACATAACCATGAAATGCCAAGTCAGGAGGAAGTAATCACATACAGATGAAATCCAAGTGCGGTTTCTTCATTGGGACAGAGAATTCTGTGGCACTGTACACAGGCCATGAGAAGAGCCAGGATTGTGAGAACTTCTCATCATCAACAAAGCACCAAATATATTAAAAAAAAAAAATTGGTATTTTAATCCAATGAATTCTGTTGAATTTAGTCATAAGAGACTGCTAATAATATGCAACTGGATCTATCAGAAGTACAGTCAGGCAGTACAAAGATTGCCTTGAGGGCAGACAGCTTTCAAACAAGCATACAGGTGGTGCACCTGCACCAGTGAGCTTTTACTGATGCACAGAGTCAGCATAAGAGATACAACAGTGACCAACTGCAATTGGTTAGACTGAAAATAATATACCAAGAAAAGAAAGATTAGGAACACCAGCTGAGCTCAGAGATAACGCAGGAGAAGTAACTGTTAAAGCAAGATTTAAGTTATAATAACACAGCAGTAGTAAATTGGAAGATGTAACAAGATAGGAGACTAAGCACTGCTCCCAGTTCTGCATCTGACAAATGACACTTCTCCCAGCAAATCATTTAATCTCCACGCATCCATCTATCTGGGTGTCAAAATAAGTTTATTGCCTTCAAGCTTTGGAGGAACACCATGAAATTTAATTCATTAATACCTGGAAACTGTGTTTTAATCCTTGGCTAGAAGGTGATGGGAAAGGACACCATATTACCACACTACTAATATACTGCCTCATAAACCAACTGCACACAATAAGCATGGCGTAATTCCTGTTTGTGTATCACATATGGAGCAGCACAAAACTAGTTATTTTTATACAGTGAAACACACACACACGACTGCAAGACATTTTAACACAAAAATACTATCAACACCTCATTAGCACACACAGCTGTGGCAGTAAACAGGTGGCAATTAGGATCCTTGGTGTGCAGCAGTGGCAGGCAGCAAAGAGGGACAATCTTTGCAGTGAGACAGAGAATCTCCTTTGTTTTATTTATTTCAGTGAACTCTTCATCTCTCTCTCTCATGCTCTCCTGCTTCAATTTCCAGGCCCCACAATGCCTCAGGACTTTTCTTTGTCTCAGGTTATGTTGTAGGATGAATACACTGTGGGCCTGAGAGCTATGCAGCTGTTCCAGACCTACAGAGAAAACGTAGGAAGAATCCTGCTTCGTCCATGCAGTCACAAATATTCTAAAACCTTGCTGTAAAAAGTACGAGAAAAGCAGATAGAAAAACTGCAAGGGATCTGAGAGTCACGTGGGTCCAAATGTTTCCTGAAGTTACTGAGAATGGCAGGGAAGAGGCCTGAATCTGAATGCTCGGATGGTGCTCAAAACTTCCAGAGATCTTAATGAAGCACCTGCTGTAATTCAGCTCAGTCCTTCCTTTCAGTATGAGCAAAAAGAAAAACCTTCAAAACCTTCACAAGTGTAAAATATTGTAGACTTTCCTGGCTTTAGAAGAAGGGCGCATTCAGTCCTACACTGCCATTAATGGTTAGACATACAGCCATTACCTTTGCTTTTCTATTTGAAAACATAAAAACTAACTCAAATTAGGATAGTAAACCAAATGTGAAGGAATGCAAAAGCAGCAATGTGAACTCCTCAGAGATCAGGGAAATTAAACGAGTATTTCAGAGCTCTGTTATAAAGCAATAATGCTCTGGTGACAAATATGTCATCCTTGTACCAAAACTCTGCGTTTTCTAATATTCAATCTGTTCTTTCTGATCAGAGCTGGTTATGTAATCATCAGCCATGCCATGTTTTTGCTGAAGTTGTTCATTTAAATTATAGATTTTTATTAGTACTGAAGACAGATAGAAAATCAACTCATTCCCAAATAAAATACAGAAAGACTGGAGCCGCAGCGCTGATACACTTTCATAAAGGCTAGATGGTGGGAATAGAAAATGCTTATGACAATAAAAGAGATAAATAAGCTCAAGTAACCACAAAACAAAGAAAGGGAAAACAATGCCCACAAGAATGCAAATTGGCCTGACTCTGCTGCTAACAGCAGGACAGAATGTGCTCTCCTACCCACAAGGGCAGCCTGTGGCAGGAAGTCTGAAAAATCCAATAAGGAAAACTGCCCGGGTCCCCTCTTTATAGCTTTATATTAATTCCTGATATTTAGCATGGCTTGTCAAGGACAATGCAGTACCTCACAATTCTTCTGGAGTCTCTTCTGCCTTTTGGCTATGAGTCACCACTCTAACAGGAAAAATGAGCCTAGTTTTGCAAACACAGAAGAGTATATTACTTTTGTTTGTTTGTTTTTTAGAGTTTCTGATCCAGGGGGAGGGGGGGGGGGAAGTTTAATAAATATTCTTAAGTAACTGACTCATTTCTCTCATCTTCCTCTTATTACGTAAACTATGAAAAATTAATCTCCAGTGGGCGGTGTGACGAACACTCCCAGTACTGGGCAGAAGGAAAAGGGGTTTCCACATTTGATGGAGGACTTCAGATCTCAGCTATACTTTCTCCTCCTAAGGGATACTCCTTCAGTATATTTCCTCCTGCAGAATATATTGCCCCAACCTTTCTAGCAAATGGCAAGGAGGAAAGCAGAAAAACTGCAAACAAATATTTGCATTTACAGCAACTTCTTAAATGCAGATCTAGTCTTGGTACAAAGAAATGTCTGTGTTGACAGGCAACTTGATTTAGGCTGGAAAAGGATGAGGGTATATGTGCCTTTTTCAGTCCATACGCTGAATTTACTGTGATCCCAAGTGAAAACAATAGTGAGTCTTACTGATTTTAACACCTCAGTGATCAAAATTTTCTCTCTTGTTCAGCAGTGATTACAGAAGGTCTGCAAGGAAAGAAAACAGCAGCGTACAGTAAGACAAGTCTGAAAACTCCTCAGTTTAGAGAGCTCCCATGCCTTACCATGACAAGAAAACCAATTTTTTGAATAGAATGATTGAGATCAGTTTGCATACCTGCTACTGCAAGATTTAAATGCATCTTTCTTATGATGTGAATGTCTCAGGCATTTCCTACAACTGCAGCTGCTGTGATATGCCGAAAAGAAACACAAAGCGTTGAGGAACCAGAGGAAACCAGGGGAACAAAAATGCTGGATGTACTACGGGATGTTCCCATAATCCTTCAATGTTTAATTACTGGAAATAAAGGGCATGCTGAAGTATTGTATTTTAAAGAATCTAATGCAGCAGATTTCTCAGAACATATTGTTTCACGATGAATCCCTCAGTAAGTGGGAGACACTTAGATTTACATACATTCAAGACCAAAACCTGCTGTTAGACTGAACAGGGACTGAGCTTTCCAGCAGTCTCTCAGCCAGACCTGCCTGGAGGCGGACAGGGCTTCCTCTGGAAGTGCCCTCAATCTCAGGTAAGACACATTCAACTTCAGAACACATTACTGAAGTCATTCTACAGCCATCACCTTGCCGCCATTGGCACAGTATTTAAGGTTGTTCATGCATAATGTTATCTCAATGTTATTATTTCATCTTGATATAAACAAATAAACATGAAGTTCATTCCCTCATTATCACACAAGTTTTAGATCTGACTTCATGCCAACTTCTGACAACCAGATTTTTATCCCCCTTTCACACACATCACGAAAACACTGACATAATTTGAGAAAAACTACACAGAGTTTTAAAATAAAAGGATAATTTTTTTAAAGTGTAAAAAAAAGGATCAAAGTATGAGGGATTTAGAGGCAGTGACAAAAAGCAGCAGATGGGCAAGGAGAGCACACACGCCTCAGTTCACTTCTGGGCCTCTGGTACCACTCGCAAAGCAGTGACGCCAGCAGAGCCCCCCCAGCCAGCGCTCAGCTCTTATTTTCCTGTCTGTGCTGAAGTTCCCACCAAAAGAACTCTCAAGCTGCAGCCATTCTGGATATACTTGCATTCGTCCTGTAATGCCCATTGGGTTCAAGGAGGAACATCTGTTTTCTGGTATTTTTTTCCTCCAGTCAGATAATGGCCAAACTGTTTCAGCAGCAAGACCTTAGCTTAAGAACAGCAAATGTCAGAGGGACAAGAAAAGGAAAGCAATGAGAATGACCAAAAGTTTAGAAAATATCACTCATGATGAGGCATAGGGAAATGTGAAAATTCACATGCAAAACAATGAGGCAGATGCAGACTTTATATAATGTTCTGCGTTAGTGAGAAAGGGGCAAGTATTACTGAAATAAATAAATAAAAATAGCAGGAGATCCAGAATTGGTGCTAAGGAAAACCTCCCATCTGTAAGTAAAAGTACCAAGAAGTGAACACCCCACATAAGGACGTTGTGGGATCTCCGCTGCCAGAAATTCAGAGGTCAGAAAAGTACCTCTCAGGACATGGTTTAGATTTAGTTTGTTCTACCTTGAGGTGGAAACGTGGATAAATGACCTCCTGAGCTTCTTTTCAGCCCTATTTTCTACGGTTTTTCTATTCTATTACAAACATGTGAAATTTCCCTTAGCTCTTTTCCTTAGAAGGAAAGAGGGTAATTCAAGAGACGCTGTATCTCCAGAGCATAGCCCTTATTAATTAACCTCATAACGTAACCTGCAGTAACATTGTGCAGTGTTGTGTGCCCCTTCCAGCATCTGTCCTACATAAGAGCGTCTTCTGGATACCGAATGTAGAGCTTGATCACAAAGATATTGGTGTGTCCTAACTCTCTCTGAAATCAATGGGTGAGACTGTGAAGAACCAACCCTAGAAGCAACACTTCTATAGCTGCCTGTAAAAAAGCTAAACACCACCATGATTCTGTAACAAGAACTTATTCTCCCCCCCATGTAGACAGATGTTAGGTACATCATAGGGGCAGCCTTTTGCTTGAATTATTATTCTTTTGTCTATCTACTGCTCTCATCCCAGCTGGTAATAATCAGAACTGAGAGACTTAATTACTGTACCTTTCAATAAGGCTTTAATTTTATTTTCGCTCTTCCTACTGCAAATGCCCATGAATCAGAGGGTCACTTGAAGCACAGAATTCAATTTAATTATACTCACAGGCATTTTTATCCTTAAACAGGTCAACTTATTAAAAAAAATCTTGATTATGAATAATGGGAAGTCTGGCAGACAATTCAGAGCTCCACTCTGAAAGCTCTCACATCCATTTGTTCAGCGTTGGGCGAGGTCCCACTCAAAGACTATGATGGCATTAACTGAAACTACGTTTAATATTTAATTGTAAGTGATTTTAATACTGACTGACTGGCTGTTTTCATGGAAATATTTACCGATATTTTTAAATTGGAGTATTATTTCCTAATAAAAGCGGGGAATGCATGACTGAGAATAAGATGGTCTATTCCTGAACTGAATCTGGTAAAATCCTCCCCAGGTTACAGAATAAAATTATTTTCTATGTAATTGGGACACTTTTTAAAATAGGATTCTTTTCAGACAGGATACCATTTTATCACATGCCTGGGAGGATGTCTTTAATGGACTATCCTGATATGAACCAGATCTTAAACACTGATGGAAATCTCATGAGTCAGTCGTGGCTTTCTGTGCTTACCCAGGATTTGTGTACACTTTAAGAAACAGAAAATCTTAAGTAGGTTGGGACTTCAAAGCCTGAGAAGAAAACTTCAGGTTTTCCAGAAATCAACATTCCTTTGGAAGTTCTGAAAGATAACACCACGCTTTGCTCTCCTCAGGTTTTGACCCCTCTGGCAAACAGAACTTGTACAGAACTGTTTGGTATGTAACCATTCCCTCACTCATCATCTCAGTTACAGCAGTACAGCAATTGGAGATTTCAATGGAATGCTCTATATGAATTAGTGGAGGTTTTTTTTGTACTTTTTTTCCCCCTCCCATCCAATTCTTGAGGTATCTTCACAGATAAGGCCACAGTAAATAAACTACATTGCAGGAATAAAACCGAGCACTGTCCAGTTCTTATGCTACCTCATCACTCTACTTGCACACTGCTTTCTACCTATGCTCTGCTCCAGCTGCTGCACGGCTCCTTCTGCAGTCCTGAGCAACAGTGACCAGAATCCCCACCGTGTCTCCTCTGTTCCTCGGTGCTGCTGAGGACAGCATTCCAGGCACTTCCATGCTACTGCACGAGCATGCCAAGCAGGGCAGCTCAGAGGCACAGCACAAAGGCTGAGCAGGATGAAGCAGCAGCAAAAGCAAAGCACGAAGCAACAAATGGTGGTAACAGCAGTGTGGTGTTGACTGGAAATGAAGGGCTTACTTAACACACAGTCCTCAATGGCAATGCTTTTACTTTAGTCCCCTATGAATGTACAGAAAAAAAATAAGACAGATCAGGAGGCTCAGTGTCTGAATGGTCATTTCTTATATCCCAGTAGAATTTCAAATAATAGTTACTATGCACAGCAGAAAATGTTTCCTGACCCAAAGAACATACAGTTTAAATGCTTAAATTGACAGTCAAAGGGAGAAAAAAGAAGGGCAAGAGAAGTTAAGTATTAACAGCATGAAAAGAATACCCATTTGCCATTCAGGCCATTTCCACAGGTAGGTATATGGGATTTTAACTTAAATGTTGTCTATATTATTATTAAATTGGCCCAGACAAAGGACAGATAGAAATGGAAGCCGATAACGGGAGGCATCTTACAGACCCAGTGGCCTAAGACATACAAAAACAATGATAGCAATAAGTACTCAGAATGATAAGATTTTTCAACTGGAATTGTGCCTTGTTGTCATGTGTCAGTGCTTCAAACTTAGGGAAGGGAACCACAGGGCAATGCTCCAGATGCAAACCACTCTCTCGGTGCAGAAGCTGATGAAGAACAGAGGCTCACATGGTGAGGCTCACTGCTTCGACACCTGCTACAGAAATCCATTAATCATGAAGCAGTATTTACATATTCAAGTCAAAAAAACTAGTCATTAAAAGCAAAGTACTGGAATAAATTCCTCAACACATCTCTAAACCTTCAGCCACAATGCACTGTTTCTTTTAAGAGTGTGATTGTGCAATTTCCTGTGTGTCCCACATCAAGAGATGCTCAGAATGCCATGCAGGTAATGTGAAGCATATTTCAGGCTGACTACACATTACAAGAAGTTAGCTCATGTTTTAGATCATGTAAAAATTGCAGATATAACCTGCAAGTTGAAATTAATAATATACTGCATAATTTCTTTCCATGTAATCTGTAAGCAAAAAAGCTAATTATTTGGCACGCTTTTCAAACTAAAATTGGGGGAAAAAAACCACACCATATAAAAAAACACCATATCTAATCCTAAAGTTCTACTGAATTTCTGTTGCTATAACAACATGTGAAAACCTTTTATAGTTGAGGACATCTGCAGCTATTTTTACATGCAACAGCTGGATTTGTCTGTCT
>PPHD01020876.1:3043-13468 GCA_002909625.1 Bambusicola thoracicus | reverse complement strand
ATGAGGTAAGGATGGGTTTCTGACAGAAAATTTTATTTTATCTGGCACTGTGAGGTTGTGGAGAAAATGTAACCAAACATACAGTGTAGTGAGTTTGAAATGTTCTTGGGAAGACAGTACAAGTTAGCTTATGATGGAAAGGCTATTAAAAAAAAGAAAACAAGTCAGTAAAAACAGCGTGTGAGAAGAACTCAGGTAAACAATTATTAGCATATTTGCTCAAGGAAACAAATGAATGGGGTTTAGAAAGATGGTGTGTATGCCTAAGGATAACAGGCAGTAGATATTGGTATAGTGGGATGATGGTAACAAGACTTGCTGCAAAGGTAGGAGGAATATAAAGATAAAACTAAAATGTAGGAGTGGAAACTGATAATGAAACATTTCAGAATCTCTCTTAATTAAATTAGGGGAGAGTAGGAGATGGGATAAATAAAGGAACTATAAAACTAGTATGAGAAGAGGTAGGGGAAAAAAAGTAGAAAAAAATTATTAGAAGAGGAGGTTTCTGGCCTTGTAACACAGTCCGACCTATTGCAATGACGCGAAGATAAGTTCTGCTCTCAGGTCCATTGATGTAAAGCTTAACTAATTCCATCTGTCAGACTGGTGCAAATCTAAACGTAACAGTAAAAAACAGTTAATTGAGAACTGGGGTGAAATCTTGCTTTTTGATCAAACTATCTTGCAAACTCTTATACCTTCAATTTTAAAACAGTAACTGGTTTACTCCATTTGTATTGGTTTATTTTTGTTTTGTTTGTTTTTTGCTTTTTCTGTTTTGGAGTGGCATCTTTCCAGAGCCCAAGCAAAAGAAACTAGGCTATTCCATTATTTAGACTACCTTTTTAAGAGCATCACATGAACTGTTCCTGCAGCACTTCCCTAAGATCCTGCTTATGTTGATGTGATCTACTCTGTAATAGGAGTTTACTATAAAAGCATGTTAGTATCATGTTTCAAATCACACTGTTTTCTACTAATACTTCCATAAATAGACAAAAAAAAAAAAAAAAAAAAGAAAATTAAGCTAAGGAAACCTATGGAATAACAAGCCTAAAAAATGAATATGTGAATATCCGTTTTAGCTTTCTTTTTAGTCTGAATTTTTGCTATTTCCCAGAAATCAAGCTCTCAGTGATAAGCATTGTGTCTAGCCTTGCACAGGTGTGTTGAGAGATGAAAAAGGGAAAATTTCAGCCCCATTTAGTTAATGTCATTAACTTCATTGACTATGTGGTTTCATCACGAAAGTCTCAGCTCAAACTGAGAGAGTTTGCAAGAGCTACAGCTGTATCGTGTTCCTTTTCTTGGAAGTGCATGTAGAATATATTCCCTGGACACTCACTGCTTCTCTGGTGAGTGCCAGTCTCTCTCCTCACAGCTTCACAAATAGTTTGGATATTCAGATAGCTGAAGGGCTGATGTAGGGCTCTGTTTGACACAGAGGTGTTGAACAGTTTGAATAAAGACAAAGATTTCTAGAAGTTGTGGTTTAACCTGGCAGGCAGCCCAGTACCATGAAGTCATTTATAACAGCAGCAGCAACAACATCCAGAAAAACAACATAAAAAAGAAGTTATGCACAAGTTAACTGCTTACAGTCAATCAACACCCAGACTGCCAATGATCAGTGGCAGGCCCCCTTCCACCAAGACAACTCTCCACAGTTTTATTGTTGAGCTTGACAACATGTGATGTAGAGTGTCACTTTGTTCAGTTTGGGCAAGGTGTCCTGCCTGCGTCCCTTCCCTGCTCCTTGTGCACTCCTGGCTTATCACTGGCGAGGCAGCAAAGGAAACAGAAATGTTCTTGGCTCTGTATAAGTAGAACTCTGCAACAGATAAATACACTGTTTTTTTAATCACCATTATTTTTCTCCTAAATCCAAGACAGATTGCTATGAAGAAAGTTAACTCTATTGAAGATGAAATCAGGATATTGTTTTACATCCTTAGGTTACCATCAGTTTTCAGGCATATTCCAAAGCAGTATTCAGTGTCAAGCTGAAGAGAAACGATAAAACACTAATGCCTTACTCCTCAACACACCCCATGCATTTCATGCTTGCTTTTCACGTGCTTACTGGTGATAAGAACATGTTGTAACACAATGGAAAGCACAACAATGGCAGCAGAATAGCAAGATCCCAGGCTGCTGCAAGTGAGGATTCATTCAGATGCAACAGCTGTGGGCAAAGAAATAAGGAAAAGAATCTGTTTACTTTCAGAAATCTCAGGTATGCAGGGATCTTCAGACTCCCTTCCCTCCACTGCCAATCCATAATTGAGGTCCGGAAAGGATCCTGGCTCAGCCCATAGTGGTCACTCAGATGTTCTGCATGCACCTGAGCTTCCATGGGTTGGCCCTGCCTTCCCACCAGCTTCCCAATCACTGTTTCAAGCTGTAACTTAGCATTTCCACTGCAAACATCTGATTTTCCAGTGACCCCTCGTTTTTTCGTTATGTTCAGTGTACAGAGCCAATGTGAGAATGTTTCCCTAAGATTTGCAGTGGCAGTGTGTTTGCCCCTAAGGATCTTCTCAAATTTTCCCTCTCATCAGGTGCAAATTAAGGAGTGACTTACAATCCATGTGAGAAACTCCAAAGAAACAGGATGACCAAAAAAAGAACTGAACCTAAAAGATAATGAAAAGAAAGGGGTTAGTTTTCACAATTTTGTGCATAAGTTCCAGATGATAGGAATCTGAACATTGCATAGTAATTCATTCTGACACTGATGGAATAATTTCAAATGTACTCTAATATCTTTCTGAGGAATAGCACATAGTATTTGAAAGAAAACTCTGCGTGATAAGGGGGGAGAGAAGATATGTTCTGCCATGGTTTCCCCTCACATTTTTAAAACTGAGAAGCAGCCTGCGTACTTTAAAGAGCTATTGCTTGTTTAACTTGTGATAAGTAGTTAGCTATTTTGTCTCTGGGAGAGCAAGGGGTTTTCATGTGACATCATGTGACATCAACCTTCAGAACAGCACAGAAACAAACAGAATATACAGAAAAGCAGTGTGTTTATATATATATATTGTCAATATATGTGAAAAAACAACCAAACAAAAATACTAAACTGTTGAACGATCAGTTTAGCTACCAGCTCCACCTAGTCCAACCATCATTCAGCCCAATTTACATTAATTTCCTCCATCAGGATTTGGCCCAGGAATATATAAATCTGCAGTTATCAGATTTAGTTACTGTTATCATACTAAACCAGCAGGCTGAAACAATGTAGGGAACCCGATCCCACCCTACCTATTTAAAACATCAAGATAGGCTTTTGTTGACAGGTTGCAGCAAAACTGAAACTTGGATTCCCACAGGCTGCAACTGGAGCAGGAGTGAGCACTATTTTGATTCTAGTTACAATAGACCATATTTCTATAATTCTCTGCATGTTTAAGACTTAAAGATACTATGACTGAGCAAGAAATCAGAGTAATTTTTCTAGCAGAAATTAGTAACAGGCATTTATATCACTTTATTAAAAGTCTAGGTGAGCAGTAAAATAAATCAAAATGTGTCTCAAAAATCCAGTGAGTAATGTATTGTAGGTAAATAAATATAATGACAGCATCTGAGCCTGTATTACTGTCAGTTTTAGAACCAGACCTTCAGAGTAGAGTTGTGATGTCTCATCTGTGCATTTGGACTTCTGTCTAAAAACTATTTTAGACAGAGCATCATTTAGAAAATTGGGAAAATTCAGTTAGAATCACATCTCCTTAGTAATGGGGCAGGTACTTTCAGCGGAATGAGCTATATGATAGTTGCTGATCATGTCCTTACTCTTCCCTATTCTCTCTACAAAACCAGTGTATACAGGTACATATATACATTCCAGTCTTCCAGCCTAATAATATAGACATTCTTAAAATATTTCTTTTTCAATCAGTGACAATTTACTAAATGTTTTTTGTTTTTTATCTTTTTGTACTTGCTCAGCTTGTGCTTTGCTTGAAGCACTTAGTATAATACATATTCAATATGTTATAATGAAAAAAAAAAAAAGAAAATGAATTCCTCACAAATCTTTAAACCTGCATATTGAATAAAAAACATGTCCCTTTTTCAAGGCAAAGTCAGTATGTCAAATATGTGGATGTTTAATTTTTTTTTTCGCTCTGCAAAAAGATAAAAATTCACTCCAGCATTACTAAAAAAGCAGAAAAAGAAAGAATTGTAAAATCATTAACTTAGGGAACAACATAGATTGGGAAGAACATGTAGAGATCATTCAACTTCTGGCCCAAAATAGGTCTAAATCTGATCAAATTGCTCCAGTAGGATAATGAATAGCGGCAAGAATGGATACATCACATATTTGGTGAGTATGTGTTCCAGCATATGGCCACCCTTGAGGCAAACTAAATGGAACAAAAGCAGACAATAGCAAAACATACTAAATGAAAACAAAAGAAAACAAAACCCAACCAAAACCAAAACAGAATCCAAAACAAAACTCTATAATATCCTTTCAGAATTTCCTAGGATGACATGTAAGCTCATTGCCTCTCAGTCAGCTGCTATGTAGAGCATCAATTATCATCAAACTTTCCTGCCTGACTTTGTTTCTTCCCAGACTGAACAGACACACTCCAAATGCATCACACAGGTTCGGGATAGCAGAGCATAATAACTCCACCAATCTTCTGGCTGCACCCTGCCTTGTGTAGCCCAGGATGGAGAGGGTATTTCCTTGCTGTACAGAGACACTGCTGACTCATGTCCTCAAGGCCCTGAGACATGTTTCGCAAAGCTGCTTCTGACTAGTCAGCCTCTGACTGTCCTGCAGCAGAGCTTTGTCTGACCCATGGGACAGGTGTTGCATTTACTTTTGGTGAACTTCACGAGATTCCTGTCTGTCCGTTTCTTCATCTTTTCCAACTACGTCTGTATCAGAAGTATTTGCCTGCATTCTAGATATATACAGATTTGCCATTCATCAGACTTTTAACTTATACATAATGTTAAGCTCATGTTTTCATATAGCCATACAGGAAATCCACACCTTTGTTAAAACAAGATAAAAGTAAAAACAGATGAATTGCTATCAAATTTTATCAAATATTTCTATGGTTTATCTTAGCAATTTCTCTAAAAAAAAATTTTCTTCATTTTCTTAGAAATAGCGTCAATTTTATCTGCCCTCTAGTGCCTTTGAGAAGTTACTTACATTAACACTGTAAAAGAAATATGGACGAGTACATTTAGACTCACTGCCAATTTCAGAGAATTTGCCAAAAGAGACACAGAAAATAAACATTTACTTGGACAGCACAATCTAACCATCATCTGCATAAGTCAGAAAGGAAAAAAAAACAGTGATGGGTTCAGTTACTTCCAAGGTTTAAGTGATCTGCTTCATCAGACGTATTTAGAAAATGATTTCTAACATGGAATAGATATCAAAGAGAAAAGGTATTTGTAACAGGGATCCTATGTAAGAAACAAGAAATAGACAAAAACATCTGAATAGCTTATTTATGGAGTTAATAAGCTCTCTATGTCTTGGAATGTGAATCATCTTACTAAATGGAGATATCTAATCTGAGTTAGTCACTGTGGATTTCCTGTCTAATCTATGACAACCTAATCAAAATAGCTGGTGGTGTCCAGGACATGATTAATCTCACCCAAAAGTAGAACTCTGAAATAGGCCAGATCAGTCAAGCTTGAAAACTGCCTATGAACACACTTCGGAGTGAGGAGAACTTTGCTAATTGAGAAGAGAGATCAGTTGAGTAGATCAGACACATACATCTACGTTGTGGACATATTCAGCTAGATGAGACGAAGCCTACCCTTGGACACTTTAACTTATACTCAGAAGCAATTTTCTTTTTAATCTGTGGATCATCAAGTCAGATTCTGTAAGTGGAAAATATAAAAGAGACCAGAATGGAGGACCAAACTATTCCTTTTTTAAATGTGAGAAGCAAGGAAAAATCCCCATTTGTACTCCCTGACACAGCAGTTTTGAAGTTGCATCATTAATTTTATAACTACCAATGTCATACCAATATGGTATATTTAGAAAGTTGCTCTGTCAATGTTTCTAGAATAGATATAGTCATTTTCAGCTACTTATTGTGAAGCAGTAATAGGGGAAAGGAACTAAAATGGCTCTCCAGATTTCCTAGTACTGTAGATGTGTCTGTGAAGACTAGGATCTTGCATAGACAGGCCATCCAGTGGAGTGAGCAGAAGGGGAGGAGAGATGGAGGGAAGAAGGATTGCAAAGCAGTTCATTAACTTCAGTGAACATTTGCTTGCCAGCAGTCTGAATTCTAAAATTGTTTAGCTCATAGCTCAAAAGACTCAAGGGTTAAAAGGATGCTTGAAATTCTGTGCAAATTTTACACGGGTAGAGTAATGAAGCAGAAAAGAAACAAAGTCAATGAGCTAAGGAGAACTGATGGGTAAACTAAGGCTGTTACCCACCTCCAAATGAAGGAGGATGAACAAAGTCGTACACTCATAAAGATTTCAAAGACTTACGGAAGGCATACATAAGCTTTGGATAACGTGCTTCATAGTAAACTATAGTACCCGTAGTCTGCCTTAGTAGTCTTTAAAGCTAGCCCAAATAGTAGAGGTATGAACACAAACTGGAACACAGAAGGTTCCATCTGAGTATCAGAAGTTGCCTACAGAAATGGAGAACCTTTGTCTTCAGAGACATTCAAAAGTTGTCCTTGTGCAACATGCTCTAGGTTGCCGTGCTTGGACAGACATTGGACCAGATGACCTCCAGAGGTTACATCAAACATTCCGTGACTCTGGAGGACTACAAGAGTATGCAATGCCAAAAAAATGATCTTGTTGACTGCGCATGTATCTTTGTATTATACCAGTACAAGATAACTACCAGTTATGGCAAACACTTAGAAACCAATAGAATTTCTGTCTTCATTTTGTTTTCTCTTTGTCAGGAGTCAGAGGAAGTAGGTAAAATGTCTAGATCCGGGTAGTCTTATAGCTGAAATGTCAGCACCACCCTAAGAATTCTTCCTATGGTATTCACATCAGCCTATGTTATGTAGTGCCTTTGTTCCTCACAGTTTTGTATCCTTACTGTAAATCACAGAAGAAAAATACAGTGGCAAAAATAAGCAGATTATATTACTGACCCTGAGGGCACTGAAATAATTCAACTCTGAGTTTCCTGTGAACATACAAGGATATAGTAACATCCTAAAAGCTTCCCAGATGGAGTGGTGGAGTCAAAAGAACCCTGGAGGCATCTGTGAACCTAATGGGGTTAAAAATAGCAAAGTGCAAGGGTAACCACTCTCTACTACATCCAGGTCTGGAGCCCCCAGTACAGGAAAGAAATGGAGCTGTTGGAGAGGGTTCAGAGGAGGACAACAAAGATGATCAGAGGTCTGGAGCACCTCCTCCATTTAAAACAGGCTGAAGGAGCTAGGCTTGTTCAGACTGGAGAAGAGAAGGTTGTGAGAAGTCCTCATTGCAGCCTTCTATAGTTTAAAAGGGGATTATTAACAGGAGGAGAATCAACTCTTTACTTGGGTAGAGAGTGATAGGACATGGGGGAATGGTTTTACGCTCAAGGCGGGAACTTTAGATTAAATGTCAGGGGGAAGTTCTTCACAGAGAGAGTGGTGAGGTACTGGAACAGGCTGACCAGAGAGGCTGTAGATGTCCCCTCCCTGTAGGAGTTCGAGAGCAGGTTGGATGGAGCCCTGGGCAGCCTGGTCGAGCACCAGATCTGCAAGTTGGTGGCCTTGCCTGTGGAAGGGGGTTGGAACTTGATGATTCCTGGGGTCCCTTCCAACCCAAGACATTCTATGATTCTATGACCTGAGGGGATGAGAGGAACCAAGTAACCCATGAAAAACTAGGGAACATGACGAGAAAGGGAAAATATGAGGATTTTTATTTTAAAGATAAGATTTAGCCAGGTAATCTGGGCCTATCATCAATCTGTCTGGACATAAGATTTGTAGCTCTCTCTTTACCATTATGTGAATTATACAAACTGTTTATAAAAATATGTCCTGTCAGTCATGATTTTTTGTCTCTCTGTCTTGACTAGGCTTTTCATATTGTGCATAAAAATATACATTAGAACATAAATCAGTATGTATGTATATATATACCTCTTTGTGAAGGCAAGTGGTAACTTCTTTTCACATATTTCAAGCACGTTTTTTCTGTGAAGGCTAACCAGAGAGAAAAGACATTTACTGATGCGGTCATTTCTTCATGGTTTCTGGAAGTCTAAGGATGGGGGCAGAAGCAGAGAAGGCAAGGAGGGAGAAATGAGAAGCTGACATGACTAAAGCATCTGGGAAAGAGGCTATTCAGAAAGGATACTATGCACACTCTGTGTAAAGGCCTCAGGCACTGGCAAACACTTACCAAACAGAACTGCCAATAAGCGCTCAGGCTAAGAAAGCTCTACAAGCACTTAAGCACATTTTTTCTTTAATGATGAGATGATAAGGAGTTTCAGAGAACTTGAATGATCACTTCAAGGTCCCATGAGAACTGTTCAGCAGAGACAAAAATGAGCTTGAAGAGTAGATTCTGGATTTTTTTGAAGTCAGTGTAAGATTTACCATTGACTTTGAGGTATCAGAACTTCCTTGAAGCTGCTGAAGTCTGAACTTGTGGCTGCAATATTACCCCTGTGCATTTCACCTAGAAGAAAAAGGATGTGAGAATGAGAAAAACAGATCTCTACTTACATCGCCAAACAGATTTTTGTTCAATTGCTGACATTTACAATTGCTTTCCTTCCTATTTACTATTTGCATAGGATTCCATTTCTTCCTTTTCCTACTTCTAGTTCTGCTATAATGCCCTTTTGACTGGAGGGAGGAAAAGGAACAGATGGCATGAAACTAGGCAATTAGGAACCATAGTAAAAGCAGTTAGATTCCACATTTAACCTCTCAGGCTACTTCCTCAAGCCATTCCCCTTGTGCCTCTCATGCAAAACTAATGAGTATAAAATTATTTCCATTTATCTGTCTACAGTCTAAACTGATATTAAAGTGACCAAAGCAATTCTGATTGACATTTTCTGAGGCTTGTGAACCTGTAAATTTTGATCAGTCATAATTTTCAGTACTGCTATAAACATTATGTACTTCAACCAGCAAAACTGATCGTTCACAGCTCCCAGATGTGAACTGCTAAATAGTCAGGCCTCAGAAGCTTGAAAAGCTACTTACAAAGCTGCATGGGCAGAACTCAAAAGAGAAAAATGAAAGGAAAGGGAATTAACAGGAACAAATACAATGCTCAAAACAAAAGGAATCAAGCTGCTCGCATTGTAAATGAAACATCCCCTGAAACCTCACCGCAGCTACACTGATGCCTGATAATATTTTCTCCACAAAAAGGAAATAAACAAAATATGCTGATAGGCTAGAGTCAACGATTATTTACTGTGTTAGTGTTAGAGAACAGATTGAAGAAATTATTATAAAAGTAGCTTAAATAATTTAAAGTGTGAAACTGCATAAATCTTCCATTAAAATGGCCTGATAATTTGGCATAAATCCAGGGAATCATTCCCTGAGCTGGATTTATGTTGCGTGTTGTCAAAAAGCAGCCAAAAGACAGGATACAGTTAGATGTTTGAAAGTCATTTCCCTTCCAGTGGAAATGACAACCAGATTGCTCTACTTTCAAAGGCTAGAATTATCAATCCCAGTAAGGTTTTTTCTAATCCTAAAGTGATTTAGACTTAATCTTAGTTTCCCAGCTGCTTCTGAAGAATGTAACACACTACCTTGTGAAGGTGTGTAAAAAAGATACCCAACTGTATTTAAAACATTTATTTGAACAGAACGACTCCAGTTTTACTTTGTACTTCTCACCTTTTAAAAATTTAATTAAAGAAAAATATCTAGAATTCAAAGGGATATTAGAATATAATTTTTTCCTTTATTTCCTTTTTCAGTCACTAGGCTCAAATTCAGACACAGAGGCATGTGATGATGTCATACACTGAAATAACCTGATAAAATGCTGAATACCTGAGTTTATAAAGCAGCTTCTGTTGATAACTCTGCCAGCCTCTGAGAGATCCACATCTTCATTTTTTTCAGATTACGTTCAGTACGACATTTTATGTCTGGAGCTGAGGTAGGAAAGCAGCACAAAATGTTAGCTTTTTGTATGCTATATTCTCTGGAATTCGGAATTTGCAGAGCATTTATGGGCTTTTCCTTGGTGTGATTGTGCAGTGGAGGTACTGACACTGCTGCAGGAGAATGAGAATTTCCCTAGCTTTCTGCCCCTGTGTAAAGATAGTAGGAAATTAGCAGTCCTACTTATCTAGTTGTATGAAACTTGTTTCTATCTTAAATTTCTTTTTTCCTAGATTAGGCCATTCTTAAAAAGTTTTGATCTGTTTTTTTTTTTTTTTTT
>PPHD01020875.1:0-13469 GCA_002909625.1 Bambusicola thoracicus | reverse complement strand
AAAAAAAAAAAAAAAAAAAAAAAAAAAGTATCCTTTAAGAATCAGAAATTATGAGTGAGATTTAGATATTTTAGGAAAGCTAACTGCATTTTAGGGTATTTTAGGGATGACTGGCACCAAGTGTAGTATCTGAGCTAGTGTACGCCTATTCTGCCATGTGGAGTACTCCATCAATCCATAAGTAATGTGAGCAGCTAGGGAAAGACTTCTCTTTAAATGCCTTCTCTTTACTAGAATAACAGAACGTAACAGAAACATTTCTCCACTCCAGTGAAGTATTCAGGAAATGCAATTAAGGGGAAAAAAAACCCAACAACCTGTAATCCGGGACCTTCTTATCCAATCAATCTGTTACTTCTGAAACATCCCAGAATTCAGAATCTTGAGCTCCTATATGGATTATTATTTTATTATTTATTCACATTTGATTTGGTTTAGTTAACGCTGAAGAACTCATGCTATCCTTTGCTGTTTGCTATAATTAAAAAAAGTAATCAGTATCTTACCAAAATAAATGCATTTTGTCACCTATGGACTGGAAGATGCCCTCTTAAGAAACACTTTTAAAAATACCCTCAGCAGATAAACGCAGTAGCTGTTATGCTACATTTAATTAAATAGTTCGTTTCAATCTCCTTTCCCTCCACAATTTCAAGTTTCAATTGTTTGAAATTCGAATACTGCAGCATTAATACAGAAGTATAGATTAAAAAAAATTAAGCCAGTATTTATACTTTTTATTCCCCACTCTTAAATACTTCCTGTGATGAAACACATTGAGGAAATCAGAGAGGAAAGCACATACTGTTAAGAAAAATGTATGAGATCATATAGTTTCTTTCCTCAGTAGCTTCAGCCTTCACATCAAGTTACTTTATTTAGCCATGCTTCAGGGTCATATGCAGCACTTTCATACTTGGATATTAATTACGCTAAAAAGTGAGCTCTGATGTACACTGATAAAAGAAAAGGCTCCAACCTCAAGCTCCCCAAGTCTAAGAAAAGTTACTTACTATTTAAATAGAAACATTTAAATTGCAATAATTATTCTGAAGATAGAAGCTGATGGGCTCTCTTTTCTTTGCTGTAGCCACCAGTGAGTAGGTTCCTGTATTTATCTTAACCTTAAGGCATGTGTTGATTTTACAAAACGATGCAAGTGTACTAAGCTCCTTCAACTTCCATTTCCCTTAGTGGACGTTGATAGCAGAACCCAGCACTTTCCTCAATCCAGTTGTAAGCCTTGACTTTTTCTTGACCTTCTCCACTGCAATCTTTTTGGTAGCGGCTACAGCCTGCTATCAAATTTTTACCTTACAGTTGTCCATTGCCTCCAGAAAAATAAAAACTTAAGCACAAATAAAGGTGTGTTATGATGGGCTGATACTGGTAGCACTTGTCTCCTAGGGGAATGAATGGGCTTCTAGCCCACTGACCCAGAGAAGTGTAACGTCCTCCACATAGTCTTCCGAAAGGCACTTCTCAACTACTGCCGCAAAGTAACAAAATCAGATGTTCCAAAGGGAAATACAATTCACGAGTTCTGCAGTTTTTTTAGTATATAAATATAGTTATCAGTTGAAAATGAATGGTTGATGTACGCAGGAAGTTTACTACTAGGAGCAAATCTCCAGCTTTGGAACTCACAGAGCAACAGTAAGCTTAGCAACACATTCGCTCTAACTTATCATATTAGGCCCGCTTATAGAATTAGTGCAGTTTAAATGCATGCAATGTTGGTTATTTTTCTGTTGATAATAAATTGCAATGCACTGTATGGCAAGATAAGGCAGAAATACTTTATCTGGAAAATGATCTAGTTAATTATTGCAAATCTAGAGGGAGAAGGGTGGAGGAGGGAGCAAACAGGGGATACTTAACTCTCTCTTTTCCTCTACCAACTCAACTGTTGTGACTAAAGGGAAAGAGACAGCTTTGAAAAGCCCATTTTTCCTAGCACCGCTGAAAAAATATTTCAGCTAATTGTGCATCCCGATCACTCCTGTAGGAGAGCACAGCAGTGTCTACTTGGTGAGGCCCTGCTGCCTTCTTGGTCCAATAGTTTGTGAGCAGCACAAAATTGAGGGAGTTCCTCCTGCTCTTGGTCACACCAGTGGGAAACCACTGCTGTAAGGCATTACAAGTAAGATGTGACAGTTACACTCTGCTGTTGAGGACTCTTAAGACAAAGAAAAATTGAACAAAAAAGAAGAATGGAGAATATAGTTGGAAGCCAAACACAGGGAGATGCTACCAGTAACAAGAACATCTCCCTCCTTATGAAGTCTTCCCTTTACAGAATGAAGCTCACTACTTCTTTTGCACATTCTTCCTTCAGAGTCTAACCAAGCAATTCCCACAAACGCTTTCCCTGGCTTGGAAACCTTATTAAATGAAAGCCTTATTAAAGCAATCTGAAATGGCATTAAAGAGCAGAGTACTGACCATTTTCAACCTAAAGAAATGTCATTCTGTCGCCAAGCCAGAAATCTGACTGATGTGCCTGCCAAGGGCTTGGCACCGTAAGTCCTAAAAGAACACAAGTCCTAAAAAATTTTATCAGAAAAATTAGTCTAAAACAAAAACAGCTTGGTCCAATCATACCAACTTTCCTATTAGAAACTATGTGCTTTACCTTCTAAGTGCACGCTACTTTTACTGAGAGAGCCACCACAGCATTAATGCCCTACCCAGACAATAAAAATAAAGTTTACAAGAGTTCCATATTGAAATAAAAGAGAAAAATTAAAATACTTCAGGATAGCAAAAAGTAAACCAAACTGCCATCCCAGCCTAATGGGGATTAAAATACCACAAGAGAAAAACCTCCAGAGCAACCATGAAGCCATAGGGAAAAAATGCACCAAAGCACAAAAAGGGTTACCATGGGAACAAAGGCTATTTTCCAACTTGTCAAATAAAAGCCCCAGTATGGCAGACCTTTACTCATAAGAGCAATTCTGCAGGCTTCTAAAGGCAACATGTATAATTATTACACGAGCTGAAAGACATTAATGTGTGGGGGGGAGGATTTTGCCCTTTCAACTCCCTTTTGCCCCCACATCCAACAAGACAAAATTAGTACATATGTCAAAAGCGTATTGGCATTCAGCACTTGTGTGTGTTATAGTGTAATTCCACACAGTAACAGAAAATAGAGGTAGGGAAGCCTGCACAGTAATCTAAATTTTGTAACAAGACCTAGGGGAAATGAAAGGCACCAAGGCAGCTCACAGCACTGTTTAGTATGAATTAACACACAGAACCAAGTAAAAGGACTGAAGCCCAAAACCGTACCAGAGGAGTTCCAGACATGACTGGCCTTCACATGCCCTACATGGATTTGCCAAAGGAAGGCTGAAAAAAATAAAGCCCTCTGAAGACAATCTTACTAATTGAAAGGTAATAATGTTCAATAAGGTTTGGCTCGGTGCTATATGTTGTATTGGAAGCAGCCAGCGTGGCACCTGTTTCAGGCACTACAGTAAAAGCAGAACTCCAACTTTACCACCGTCGCTGATTAACAGGTGCTTTAAGTCATATTATTTTGAAATAGATTCTTCCACATCTAAAAACACTGTATGAAATAATGAAGGCTTCATTTTAACAAATTATTTTTCTATTTTAAGAAATTCAAGCTGTTCATGCCGCTTTAATGCATATAATTCTTATTTGATAAAAGAAATACAATGAGGTGCAGTTAGGAAACGACACAGCTGTAGGGGTAGTTTCTGTCTTCCTAGTCCCATAACCCCAATAATGCATCTTCCCTCGCTATGTGAAGGGGGAAAAGCCAGGGTGATTTCACCTTCTGCCTCCTTTACTATTCCCCCCTTGACACTTTTGCAGGCTTTTTCTACTTTTTGACAGTGTGAGGAATTTGGAGGAAAGTGCAAGCATGATGGCGGAAAGAACATGCCTGTATTGTAGGCAATACAGGGCAGGCACGTAGGGGACTCGCACCCATCAGCTTCTTTCCTTTCTTCTTCCTAACTACAAAAGGCAAGTTGGACAACTTTGAGAGAAAGAGAAGCTTTGAGCCACTCACCTTTCTAGGGCCATCCACTCCTCATCGTGCTCACTTGCAAAAGAGCTTGTTTTGAAACGGATGTACAGAAAGATGCTTTAAACTTATCACCATCACCAGTTGGAAAGACATTCAGGAGGACAGAATTGCTAAAGCACCTGACATCATATTCCAGCATGCATGCAACCTGCCTGTAAACGCACAAACTGTGCTCATGCTGTACAGCCTTAGAGCGATCCACAGTTTAACTCTACATACCTTGGATTCACACGGACTTACATCTATTTTAGACACAGGAATGGCTCAGGTCAAGAAGCAACATCAGAGCTCAGACTTTTGAGCAGAAGAACTACTTGATATTGGAAGATATAGGTTATAGTTACTAAGTGCACAGCTAACTTTCAAGAATCCTTTTAAAATCCTCAATAATTACACAACAGGAAATCTCCGCTCCCATTAAACCGAGTAAGAATTCTATTGATAGTAAAGGCAGCAGGAAAAAAAAAATCAATTTCAAGCGTAGTTTTAAAATATTCCCCAGTAGAAGTGCTTTCAATTCCCCATTCCCTAATTTCACAGCAAGTGTAACTGCTGACACGTAATACAGTTACACTGTATTAAATAACTGTAGTTTTTACTTTTAAATCAATTAAAATATCCTTCCATTATATGTCAAAGTGACAAGTAATAGCCTGCTGAGTGCCATGGAAAATTTTGGTCAAATAGCAGATGAGGGTTGCAATCACTGACTGATACCTAAAGCAAAGACTTTTGGTAATTCTCCCACAAGTAATCGCAAATGCTGACAAAGTTCAAATTTGTCTTGACAGGATTGTCAAGGCAAACTAGAAATGTTCCCAATTGCAAGTCAAAGAATTCATTTTTATTCAACTGAAATTCATTCTACTGCTCCCATACTAATGATACGCAACACTGTACCTACCTATCTCTCTGGCTGAAAAGCTGAAACTCGTACAGCAAAGATTAAAAGAAAATGGGAGTGTTGAACAAAGCAGAGACCAAGGAAGTTACGCTCTGCAACAAACACAGCCACAGTTCGTTTCTTAAATCCTCTGCTGTATACTGCCGAAGCTCTCTAACGGTACACAGTAGGTCTTGATTTTAGAAGGCAGCTTGCATTTAACTTCAGTGGGAATTATAGCTTGTACAATAATTAAAAATACCACCATTCCTCCCTTTTCAAGAAAATTATGTTTAACTGTTTATGTACAGACACATTACTGTAGAGGCAAACCGACAGTTGAGTGTGTGCAATTATGTGTTTATGCATGAATTTACAGAATTTGCATAGCAATCAAGGTGTATGGCAGATGGAGCAAACAGTGTTACTCACTAAGCCATCACTCCCCAGATCCTACTCACAGAGCCTACCTGTGACAGAGGCTTCCCATTCTCCATAGCAAGGATTGCAGTATTAAATTCATTGTTAAACTACAGCATCACTCACTGACACAACAGGTTCCACACAGAGCACAATTAAAACCAAACAGAAAGAACCTGACGACACACATTCTTTGCTTCATTAAGCATTTTCTGCCTGTTCTCAAACAATCTTTTTTTTCCCTCCTTCCCCTAAAGCCACTGAAATAATTTCTGCTATGAACAGGTGTACAATGTGCAGAATAAGCACATCGGAAAGAAAGAAGATGACCCAACAAAGAGCTTCACAGTTTCAAACACTGCAGCAATCGCAGTACAGGGGAACTTTATAACATTGCTGAAGGTGCCCAGAAGCCCTTACTGCAACCCCTCTGCAGCCCCTTCCCATCCATGCAGGTCCTGGTGCAGGAGCCCACAGCTCTGGCACATGTTTGCAAAGCGTTACAAGACTTAAAATGCTTCCTTGCTTACATATCTGCTTTCCACATTCCCAATTAACGTACAAAAAGACAGCCAGTGCTAAGCTCCAGAGTGTACAAAAATGGTTACACTATGTTTTTTTAACAAAAGATTAGCTGCTATTTGTGAAATCAGTGAGTAGTAGGATTCATGAAACAGTTTCCTACAACTTCCTCCTTCACACGTGGCATCTACAATGCTTAGTAGGAGAAAAATGCACAAAGAGCTTTTTTCTTTTTTTGTAGCTAGGACTCTAACTGGACACTTACTGCAAATAGAAGCTGTAAAAGATAACCACCCAAACTGGAACAGGTATTAGCTATCCACTGTCAAATTTAGATGAAGTTGGATGGCAGTCAAAGCTTATTAGGTGGGGAATGCGTAGACAGCCCAGTTACATAAAACTGGATTTCCTTAGGAAGCTAACTTCTGCCTCGGGTTCTGCTGGACCTGCCATTGTAACCATCAGCTTACAAGAAAAAAAGTGCCAAAAAAGCTATAATCCCTTTAAAGGTTTGGTCCCTCGCGCACACTTGTTCATTCAAAAAGCATTACCTCTGCCATTGAAGTACACAGCCCCACAACATCTGCTCTCCACACATCTGTCCAGGCAGAGACCCAAAGCCCAAGTTCTCCTCCTGAGACTCTCAAGCCTCACGTCCATTAGTGTTGCCTGTGCAGGCACACGTGCTCCTCTCTTCAAAGCCAGCAGAAGACTGTGGTCCAAATGGATCAAGTACAAAGCCAAACACCGCTTTGTTTCTAATATATACTTTAAATTAAAACTGCTGAAGCAAATTATCTATTTCCTCTAAAATCGGTGTACACAAGAGAGCAGGCCAGTCGCGCTGTACAGTAAAAGTGGCACTATCAATTACTTCTACACATCTTTGAAAGTCTTTTGCATACCTCCGGCAAGAGGAGTTCCCATTTCAATGACAAATTAAGCCATATTATTCAGCGTAGGGAGAGTTAGCATTTTATGACTTCAGTTGGCAAGATGTTAATCCCATTTTTGCAGCACATTAACAGATACAGATAGCCCATCTGATTTCACTTATTTTTTATTTGGTTGTTTTCCCTGGGTAATTCATTCTGGTTTTGCATATACCTATAGAAGTCCAACTATCGAATCTGCAAAACTTCACCACAGTAGACAGCATATCTTCCTACAGCTGTCTTCTTTCATGTGGTTTTAGACTCCGTACATGGATGCTCACTGAAGACACACTTGCAGTGTTTCCTGAGCTTGAATCCGGAAATGAATCCATGCAAAGCGGCTTTAGGTATCACGTTGTCCACCCTCCTTTGAAAATCTGCATCAGTGCTTCTTTACCTACAGAAACGTTTCTAAGCTAAGTATTTCTTTTCACCTGTACGAATGCCACACCTTAAATCTCTTCCAGGCCTTTTATACTAGCAAGAGAACGCTCTAAGACTGCCCAAAAGGAACAGAGTAATGTTTGGAAGAAACAAGGCTGTTATCCAAATTTCATAGTCGCACAGAAGAATGTTAATAAAAGTAAATGCACACCAAGCATTTGTTTGAAGTTCTGCATTTTTTTTTCATTCCAGAAACTGCTTTAATCTCACAAATGCTCTGCCTTTTGTTATCCCTTTTCATGACTGTGCTGTCAAGAACAGCACTGAGACAACTTCATGCAGAAGTAGCAGAAATCATCTACAAACAGCAAGTTCGTGCTGCTCACATTCACGTTTTCTAAAAGAGGCTGAAGCAGAGCCTCAGTTCTCCTTATAAAAGTGCTCAAGTCAAGCTATTTACCAGAAAGAACAGGGGAGTGGATCCCCTCCTGGCTCTCAGGCAATGGGGAATCAACATGCAGGCCCTGGCAGAGAGCAAGCTGCAGGTTATCAGACCTTGGATTTGATGCAAAAACTGCTGAAAGACGACAATTTCACCAAACCATAACATCAAAGGCAATTTCCCCGTCACAGACTCTCGATATGTCACAAAGCAACTCTGGCCACGTAATAGCAAGGCTGACCAGGATGGAGATGAAGCCCTGCTCTATGGCCTTCTGACTACCAAAAGCTGTAATGTTCTCCCTTCAATTGAAAACACCTGCCAGAGCTGCCAATTCATGAGTCTGTCCAAACATCTCAATTTTTTTGAAGCATAAAGAAACCCTTCAGATTATGGTATTACAGGCTTCAGTTTACTTAACAAAGATGATACACAGGCCTCCATTCAGATTTCCTTGGCCATAAGACTGCACTAACTGTTCCTTGATCAAAACCAGCTACTGGGTCTTCTGGCCCTGAGTCCAAAGCTAGAAGCTCCGTTTTCCCTGCAAAAAGCAATAGACGACTTCCAAAGTGTGAGTTGCAACTTTCTTGTAGAGCTGAGAGTGTGAACCCTTGAATTTCTTGGTGGCCATAAGCAGCTGTGCCTTTGTGAGGCCAGGTAGTGCTCCCTGCCCAAACACAAGCATCACAAGTGCCTACTGTCCTTCCCTGCGGTAGTTACAGCACGGACCCAAGTTTTCATGTCAGATGCTCTTGGGTAGGCAGCTGGAGGACTTCATTTAATGCTTGGGCAGAGATGCCAGATGGGCATTTTAATAAACTGGAGAGGTGTGTAAGCTACTGATTTGGGATTTCCATGTGGTTGGCTCTTACTGTTTCACCATCTTGACCGTGGACCCCTGCAACATCACAGAATTTAAAGCCACAGTCTTCTTTTAAGCTGTCATAGAAGCCTGATTAACTACTTGTGCCTTTTCTGCCATCAGTGAGAATCTAAACCGATGGCGCACTCCCCACATTTCTGCATGAACTGGTCTTGCAGCCACAGCACACTTATTGTAGCCACAGCCCAAGTACAATTGATGAGCTCCTACCATGTAGCCACAAACATCAGCCCCAAGGGCTGCCTGTAGCCACTGGGACAACTCCCAGAACCACTGGTCCCAGCTGGCAGCACGGGGTGTAACAACTAAATAAAAATGAAGGGAAAGTACAGAATAAAAAGGGCTTTCACAAATACTGTAGATACTAGTTAGTATCTCCCCAAAATAAATAATGCAAATGGCTGAGGCTCAGCTTCTTAAGGCATTCACTAGCTATCTTAAAGTTACTACGGTTGCAGGAAAAAAAAAAAAAGATCTGAAAGAAGTCTAAGAAGTTTATGAATGAATATTGATAAACTGTGATGGTGATGTGCCATAATTATTCTTAGAGCATGAGGTCACAATTCTAAATCGTGAAACTGCTGAAATAATATTTTTAAAGTTTCATCTTTCTCTTCTGCATAAAAATCTCTGCAAAGCCTGCAAAATATTAACCTCAAATGTAAGGACATTACGCTATTTTAATAAATTATATAGACGGCTTGACTTGTGATCAAGAAAATATTAAGGATCAGGCTACTGTACTTCACATTATTTCTTTACTAAACCCAAAGAGTTTTAATTAAAAATAGAGTAATTCAATTCACTACCACATAATTGACAGAATACAATAAATGTATTGAGGTTCCAATGCTGCGGAAGAGATGACTGGGATAAATTATAAACTGAACACCTGAAACACAAACAAGGAAAAAGAAACATACAAATCAAGGGCTTCAACACAGTAACTGAAAACCACATTTTAATTACAATCAGTCCTACAAAAATCTGGATTACTTTGGATACTTCTGTTTTAAGCAAAAGAAGCCTTAGATTTACACTCAAACAGAATAAGATAGGAAAGCCTGTGGGTAACTCCCATTCCTCTTCAAAATCCGACATGTCATTCCTGATAAAGTTGCCGTGCACCTGTGGGCATGATTGAGAAGCTCTCCATGAAGACTATTACTCAAGCGCACAAGTATGGTTATCCTTCTCGTTAACTATTTATGAATTGTTCCACTGCTACAGAAAAAGTACACTGCTATCAGAAAAGAACTGCTCATTAGAAACCAGCCTGTTAAGGTATTTTTAAATATAACAGTGCGATTTCAGTAGACAGACATTATTTTTTAAGCAGAAAAGGAACAGAAGCATTTCACTCTGGAGTTAAGCGTTGTAAAATTTTAATGAAGAAAGTATTTAAGACAGTATTATAGGAAACAACGCCTCATTGACAGAAACGAAGCTAGAGTAAGTTCTGTAGATCTTTTTGATCGCTTACTGCTGTGATTATGCACCCAATACATGCATATCCTTTCCACTCACTTTTCCTACAGAGACAGGGTGCAATCTGAAGGCTGGGAGAGAAACAGGACTGGATACTGGACATCAAGGGGACAGAACATCTGCCAAAAATCTCCTTTACATCCAGAATACTGTGGGGAATAACTGGGTACTTCAAATCTGAATTCCACCTCCCCTCTTCTTTTTTTCCCCCCTTTCCCTAAATGAAGGAAAAATTACATTTATTTAAGACAAAATGATTTTCCTCTGATTACACAAAGCAGACTGCTAAATAAGGGGATGGAAATGAGGGCAGGTTGCAAAGCTATTCTGAACCATCTTTATTAGCGAGTCAGTGCTCTGATGTTCTTGGCTATTTACTGATGGTACAACAATTACAGAGATTAGTTTTCTATTACTGTAGTCCTCAAGTATCTCAAGAAATTTTCACCTGTGAGTAAATCACTTTTCCTTGAAGCGGTTTTGCACAAGATCTTTATGAGAAGCACCTAAGAAACCTGATCCTGTACTCAGTGACATTTTGGACAAAGTGTAAAAAATATTTCATAACAAAACTACCAGATAGATGAGCAACAACAAAGCACTACCTGTCAAATGGATGTTGAACTTCACCTTCTAAATTCTTGTTTCAAATGCATACAGTTCTGTTAGTCCAAATGAGCTTGTTGCTTAAAATACTATTGCATCCTACACACTTGTTCCTGGAAGATAGCGCAACGGAGCCCATCTGAAACACCGTCTGGCATGCTTACCTGTATCAAGCCCTCACTTCACTCTGCAGCATTCTCCCCTGCTGGGTGTTCATCAGTACAACATTTCCTTGCAACAGAGCATGTGATTAATTATAATCTACATGAGGATAGATTACCCAAGAACCTTGTAAGCGCAAAACGTTATTATAAATTACTAATAGTCAGACAGTCATGTTTATCATTCACACTTGATCTTAACATTTCCCCACCCACGTGTCCAGATCTTTGAGAATGACTCTAGCAATCTAATTCTCCTCCAGTCTTCCATGTATTCAGGCAGTTAGTTAGTCCAACAGCCCTTCTTTCCCTCTTTGCCTGCCTCCATTTCCGGATGCCCTCACAGAGAATGCCACCTAAAAATGAATCAATATGCAAGAACAACAGAGATTCGGCCCCAGTAAAAGAACCAACATATAATGTTTTTAGCTGTTATCTGTTGCTCATCCCAATCCTGTTAGGGCCAATGTGACCTGCTTCGAATCCATCTCTGATTAGATGCAGAAACACAGCTGAGCTGCTCTGGAGGGGTTTCATGGAAGGCTGCTGCCAGCCTGCAGAGGGGAGGTAACTGATGAGAGGACAGCTGAGCTGTGTAAAGAAGAAAAAGCCTTCTCCACCTCCCATCACGAACCTCACTAATTCAGGAGTGCCTATGAAATACAGGAACAATGAAGTAGAGAATAGGTAATACAGACTCCTACTAGAAGAAAATTCACTCTCTTATGGTTTTCTCAGTACAACAAAACTAGTGCTAAGATGTGAGATAAACTCCCTAACATGTTACCAGATGGTTTATTTATATAGTTATTCTCTCCCTGTATTTTCCGATAACTTTTCCCCTTCTAACTTTTTGCCTTTCAGATGAAGGCAGTTGCTTCACATTTTATGCACCAAGATGGCAGAATGAGTATCGATGTTTAACAGTGACTCCCTCCAATCTCTTGAGAAAGGGGAATAGTAAAATGGGGAAGACAAGAACTGAGGAGCATATTTACTCCCAGCTTGTCACTTCACAAAAACATGGAGGAGAAAGGGAAAAAGAGAAAGTCTAATCTAGTGGTCTGAATGCTATACTGGAAGCTCTACATGCTTCCAAGGCAACTTCTAACAAAAGTTTTGTGCATATGCAAGTCTGTTCATGGAAAGGTAACATATGCTTATACTCATTTATCCTTTATACAATGAGTACTTCATGAAATTTGCATGGTCTCCTTTTCCTTTTTTTTTTTCTTCCCCTTAACAGTGAGATTCACAGATCTGCAAGGATGCTAAATACTAAATCTGTAAAAGTTCATGACAGTTTATGACAAAACTCCTATTGAGTTTGGACTAAATTTATTTGGTGCAATTCCAAATGCATGTCGGAAGTGCACAGATGGGGCTGTTGGCTTCATAGTCTACAGGAAGTGGGAGGGACCATTGGTGCCCTACTGAGACCCCTGTGTACAGATCAGCAACGGTGCTACCCTGACACACAGAGTGATTCTGCAAGTGCTAAAAGCTGAGCGACTCTGCTCAGCTGAGAAAGGGACCAAATGTCCCATGCAAAAGTTGAAAAGCAATTCAATTACTGCTTGCAGATTTTACTGTAAATCTGTGTATGAATTGGAACACAAAAAAAGCCATTCTCTTTACTGGAGTTTTACTAATTTTACAGCTAATTTTCAGACTATTTGAGCAGAACTCACAGATTGCAAATTATCTTTTGCTCTCCTTCTCCCTGTCTTCATGGCAAAGAATGAATACAACAAGTCTTTTAAGCCTCTTCCCTCAATACATTTCAGTCAACATTCATTAATTACTTTATATCGAGCTGTCCCTTCTGCAGTGTTATACCATGATGCAAGTGTTATACTTCACTATGTTGAAGAGAGTAGAACTGCATAAAGTTTTTACTTCTAAGCTTTTACTTCAAGAGGTTTTCCCTTGTGACTGCCTTAGTTTGTATTCCCTTCCTTATTTCCTCAAGCTTTTATCTTAAGATTCAGAGGTTTTTCTCCCACTTTTCTGCATGCTAAACACATCTTTAGGATTCAAAGGGCTCAGATGTCAGGTATGCAAACTACTTTTCCTTTAAGAACAGAATTGGCACATTAGTCTATTCCAAAGATAAATGTATTTAGACTCACCTTCAAGTTTTGTTCCCCTCCATTAGCAACAGCAATTTGATGATATCAGCTATGGTGAAATTAAAAATATTGTGTTCACCAGATAAAAAAAATGTTTTGTTATTGTGTGTCATCCTGAAGTCTGAATATGCTACATTCTCATACATTTTCCTGAAGAATTCCACAGTTTTAATCTACAGTTCTTCATAGTGTAATATGCACACCAGGTAACTTGGCACTAGTTCTTCCCATCAGTCAGAAATCATACATGCAATGCTTGCATCAAAGTGGAACAAAACTGTCTTGGGTGTTTGTGGTACCCGAAAATAACATGAAGTGTTTTACCCTGGGCCTTTATTCAAACTAAAGTGACTGTGTAATCATCCATAATTCAGAAGTAGCACCTGTTGGGCGTGTGTTAACAACTTGATACTTAAGAAAACTCTTCACAGCCAGGGCTGGCAAAAGTGCCCTGTACTTGCAAAATGCTATGCTGATCAAACTCAAACTGGTTTCAGTAAACTATGCCAATACTTTTAGTTTCAATTAAAAAAAAAAAAAAAAA
>PPHD01020874.1:0-13469 GCA_002909625.1 Bambusicola thoracicus | reverse complement strand
AATTTTCTCTCTATATTGAAACTTACAGACACTTACTGCAGTTCTATTTTAAAACAGTGTTTGAAAGCTGACCCTTGTGGGCAAGTCTGTGGATGCCTTAGGAAATCAGCATCAGCAGCCAACAGCACACAGGGAGCAACTAATTTCAGTGATGGTAGCCTTCCAGTGTGTCCTAAAAATAAAGTTTGGATAAGGTTTCTATCTTTCACATGTTGGAAGATGAAGTAGATAAGTTTATTTTAATTGAGAGTAAAGGGTTGACGTTGTTCTTTTTTTTTTCCAAGACCAGCACTGGAGGACTTCCAGTCTTCGCTGCTTGCTTTGATCAGTGTAGCAGATCACGTTGATAATTGTGAGTTGACTTGGAGAAGCCAAGAAAACGGGACCTTTTTCATGAAGACCAGACAGCAGTTGGAGAGGAATTCTGCAGGCAGTCTCAGAGGCAGAATTCTGTAAACGAAGTTCCCAAATGGTAAAATCCTATCTTCAGCCTGATCTGGTCTGAATGGCAGGATTTGCTGGATGTGCAGCTCAGCCAGCTTCAAATTCCTGGTGTGAAACAATCGAGATAAGAATCAAAGAGTAAAGAAAGGGAAAAGACTTAGATCAAACACTGTGCTGGATGTGTCCTGAGGCACAGTTACTCCTTTCCCAGTCTTTCCTAGTCTTTCTTAAAACAACAGAAGTCCCACAGCATAGGCTATTTCCCATGGCTATTTTCCAGTTGCATAATTTTATTTTGGGGAAGTTTTCCCTGATTATTTAACGTGTGTTTCCAGTTACAGCATCTTCATAGATCTATCTAAAACCCAGATCTCTTCTTTCTCTTGACTTTTGCTCCTATGAAGTTGCCACGTCTGTTCTCCTGGTCAGGGAAGCTAGGTTACTTCCCGGAGCTCACAGCCATCCATGGCTCCCTCAGTTACCAGCTGGGCTTTCACCGAGCTGAAAAATCTGCTCAGTGTACAGAGTAGGAAACAGTTCCATTTTTGTACTGACTTTGAAATTGATAAATAACACACTTGGCAAAGCTTTTTTTTTTTTTTTTTTTTTTTTCCTGGAATGCTTTTGAAAGCAGTGTCAATTCTTCAGAAAAGCTTAAAGCTTAAACTCAAGTCATTCCCAATGGCATTGACACATCCCATACCACTGTCTGCTAGGACAGACGTTACAGGGAAAACAAATGCTATTAACCCCGTGTACGGGGAGCTCTACTGAAGAGCAGAAGAGAAAATAAGAGTGGAAAGGTGAGACACTGAGAAGAGTATTAGTCAGATTACGGCGGAGATACGATTTAGAAGTTGATAGCTTCCTGAATAGAAACTGGCACACAAGAAACAGAGTTCTTGTAGGTGTGAGCTCACGATGGGCGCATGTTGGCTGATACTCTTTCAAGGATAGTCTTGAGATGTAATAGTGTTCTTTTAAGTAGCATGTTAGATGCTCCATTCCCCATTTCTAATTCCTGGACCAACACCTTTCTAGATGAACGCTTCCACTGCGCTAAGGGCTGTTTTTTGGTGCTGTACGAGTGGGTGTTCTTCCTCCTTGCTGCCCTGTCAAAATGATAACACTGGAAGGATGGGAAGTGAAGGAGAGTTGGAAACGCAGTGGGAGACTTCAGTTAACACCATGCCAAGTGTACAGTTGGATCAAAACGTACCACAGAGACCAGGTGTCCCTTTCACGCAGCTCCTGGGCGTGGAAAAACTGTGGCACGGGACTGTAGCTTTAGTTCAATCTGCAAAGCCTTGAAAACCATGGAGAGGATGAATAGGAATCCAAGGTTCTTGTTCTCTTGCAGTGATGTCAGGTTACTCTGGCAGGAGGCAGATGTGTAAATGAGCAAAGGAACAGCCTGTGTCTTTCATTGCACAGCAGGGAGCAGATCTGTAAAACTGCTTATGAGGAAAGGTATGTGCTCAGTGTTTGTGGGGATGAACAAGTTAATGGAAGGTAATTCTGTTGACATAACTAAATGCTAAATTACTAACACTAAGCAATTTGTGCTTAGAGAATTCATCTGAATTGAAAATAGCTGGGAGCTAGGAGATGATTTAGGGGACTAGATCCTGTGCTCCTGCTGTTTTGACTCTTCCTTTAGGCATCTGCCTTGGCATCCTTCCTGGAGGGAAGTGAGGGCTGTGGATCCCTGGGGTGGTGGTCCTGAAGTTCTCACTTGAGGCCCTTGGAATTTCTGCTGGATGGAACCTTCTGTACGAAGGAAGGTACGAGGTGCTGGGCAGCTCGCTTTGGCAATCTCTTTCTCTTTTTCAACTGTCTGCAAAGCAGCACAATAGATTTCTGATTGTGCTTCCATCTGCTTACAGGATGAACAACTGCTGTGTGTGGTTCTGTTTAGAAGGGCTATACATTGAGGCATACGTCTGCAGTTGTGGAAGGATGTTCAACAAAAAGCATTTTCAATGAAACAGAGATACTGACTTCAGTCATTTTGGCAATGAGTGAACTTTGGGTTTTTTTGTTTTTGTTTTTGTTGGTTTTGTTTTATATTTTTTTCACTCGCAGTAAGAAAAGCTATTTTCCTACTGTAGGGAAGCCCCAACACAGTTGAAAAGCTAATTACTGTAATTAATGGCATTTTTAGGGAAAGCTCTTTTTAGAACTGGACCACATAGGGTGAGAGTTGCACAGTATCACCATAACAGCTAACTGGGTATGTGTAGGTAACCCTATTGTATCACTCCTTATGGCATACTGGGTGAGGCACTGTTTTGTTGTTCCCAGCTAATTGTGGCCTCAATCCTCTCTGCTGCAGCTCTGTGTCCCCATGCTCGTCAGATCCTTCCAGTGTCACTGATGATTCAGATACACTTGTTTTCCTTCATCATGCTTAGATCCTGTTGTTCAAAAAGCTAGGTGAAGCAGTGGCGTGATTAGATTAGTTTAATGCTGCTGCTGATTAATGGCTTCAATCCTTTTATTTAATAACCGCTATTCTCTTTGACCACACTGCTAATGTAAATATTTGCTGTGTTTTCCTGTAGGCTGCTTATTCTATGGAACAAGTCTCAGTGTCTTTCACTGCATGTATAATAAGTATAATGCTAATGCAAATATTTCCCATGTTCCATTGGTATGGTGGACACACAGAGGTGTCTAAAGAAGACAATATGCATCTAAAGATGACAATCTGCTGCTTCTGCTGTGATCCTTGTTACCTAATGCATCGTTCTGTTCTGCTGTGAGCTGTTGTGCTGGGATTCCCAGGGCTGTCTAAGGCACCAGGCAGCCCATGGAAACAGAGGTGTGTTTTGATGCCGTAGCTGCAGCTCTGCTCCTGAGCTGCTTCCTTCCAGGGCTGCATCTCCTGTGACCCCACAGTGTGGTGGCTTGGGGAGCCAGAAGGGGAACGCAGAATTTGTGGGGATTTACACAAAATAATAGTAGTCTCCAGCTGTAAGGAGCACGTTGTGGGCATGATATTAGCGTGACATGGAGCTGTTGGCCGGCATGTGGGGCAAATGGCTGCAGTGGGACTTCTGGTTCCCATTGGCATCAAGCTGTCTGTGAACACTGTGCCCTGCAGTAGAACCCACATCGTGCTGCACTGCTTGAATGTGCTCTATAGCTCTTCAACTTGGCTGGACACAGCACAGATTGAGCTTTTGCTTGGAATGGTACTGTGTTGGACTTTGGGTTGTCCGAAAGGTAGGTAGGAGGGTAGTGGTGCTGATACTGAGAGGAGTGCAGCCAGAGCCTAAATGGTGGTAACCATCTGTAGGATTGGAAATACCACCATGTTATGTCCTCTTGTTACTTGCAGGGAATTCCTTATTTGAACACTTCAGCAGCACTTCCAAATGTGATACCTACTTGTGACACACATCCCACCTCCCGAAGCATGGCACGCTTGACACAGAATTCTGATGAATTCAATAAATTAGATTCTTTAAGACAAAATGAATCGAAGGGGGATGTAGAGTGGTACCATTGCCCTACTGTGGCGATTCCTGGTGCTTTCTGCAGTGGACTGTTTCTTCTGCAGCACCACCATTAGTCCCAAGGCAGAGGAACATCTTGTCCTCCGTATCTGAAAAGTGGCAGGGCAGGCACCAGGAGCAGAAATCTCAGTGAGAAAGGTCTTTTACCCAAGGCTGCAGTTCGAGCTTTGTTCCATACCCAGATTACAGGCCTGCTTAGAAGCCCGGGTAACCTTGTAGCTATCAGCTCATAGGAACAGGTTCCATGCTGGCAAAGGAAAGGATCTCCGCCATCCAGCTGTGACGCTATGCTGGAAGGCACTGGCGGTTGTTGCTGCCGAGGCTGTTTGGGAAGCAGTGTCACAGGGAAGAGGCTCTTCGTGCCCTCAGGAGAGGGAATTAAACAGCATTCGGCCTGGTGTATTTTTTTTCTTTTTTCCCTGGGGTGAATTTAAATTTTGTAGCTCAGCTCTAGAATAAAAATACAAGCTTTGTCACTGAATCAACATCTTCTGTTTGCAGAAGAGAACAAACAAGCAGCACAAATTAAATGTGCCCGGGGTTTACATAGATGCGTGGTGGTCATGTGCATGGCAGTGCAGAGGTGGGATTTGTGGCACATCATGCTCAGCTATTGGAGCAACAACCGTTCATGCTCTTCCCAACCTTGGCAGGATTATACTTTGTCCTCTAGGATTTTTAGCTTCCAGTTTGTGAATTGGGTTACTTACTAATGAATTTCATTTAAATGACATGCAAGTGAAATTGTGCTGCAGCAGGGCTCTACCCCCGCCTTCCCTGATGGTACAAACTAATTGGTATTGACAAGATTACTCTGGTGCTTTATGCGTTTTTAATGGGGCTGGCCAGTACGGTTTCCTCTCCAGCAATTGAGCTTCCTTTCCTTTCAGTGTGTTATAAGCTGTCTTCTGTGATTACCCCAGTTTTGGGCTTTTTTGTTAAACGTGGAGGCAGCTGCTGCCATGCTGCACTATTGTCTTGCTTTAGTCTTGCTTTTCTGTGCTTATCATAGCACAGTGAGTGCTGCATTGTGCACTTTGAGGGGTGTTCCTATATCCAGATTCTGTTTTCCCCATTTTAGTGCTGTCTGCTGTAGCCATTCCTCTGTCTCCTCAGATATCCTGCTTTGTTTTAATCATTGGCTCACATGCTTGCGTGTTCGTGGAGGAGTTTGGTATATGAAAGAGAATTTCTGATGTGTGGGGAGTTGTGCAACTTTTATGTGTGATGTGAGAGTGTGTGTGTGTATATTCTATTAAAAGTCCAGAAAGTTGGCTCGCATCTGTGTGCTTTCCAGATTTCTTACGTAATAAAGACCTAAACCAGAACCAGGATTAGGAAATGGAGATTTCTCAGTTAATGGGCAGAGGAAAGCTGCTTCAGATGGAGCTCAGGATAGTGGATGGGCACCTGACTGGGGGCTCTGAGTACTGACTGTGATCCCATGTGGCTCTGCATGCAGTGGCTGTGCTGAGGCCCCGAGCTGTCCGAGTGCGATGCTGGGCGTTCCTCTGGTGTGGCCCTCCAGCAGCCCTGGGCTGGCTCATGCTTGGCAGCACCAACCCAGCTGCAATCAGCCAGCTGTGGGTGATGACCATTTTTAATGCTGTTTTACGTGTGGTCCTTGCTTATTTTTTTACCTTTTTCCCTCATTTGCCCATATTTGTTTCTCTTCTTGAATTGGTCTTCTTGACTCAGGTCGGTTGAGTCTTTGTGAACTGTGATAAATCTGAATTCAGTTCCTCTGTTAGATCCAAAAGCAGATGTTACTGCAGAAGTACTGAACTGGTTTCTTTAAAAATCCCATAGGTTGCAGTGGAAGTGTGATTACCAGAAGGAACTTTTGATTTTCTCTGTTGACATTCCAAGCGTGGCAGTGGCAGAATCACGCTGGTTTTGTATATGCCTATTAACCAAATGAAAGGAAGGATTCAATGCAGTGATTAGTTTTCAATTTAGGCTTTTAAAGCTATTGTCTGATGCTTTTTGCAGCCTAGTTACTGAGGGGAACATCCAGGATTTAGTTATTTTTAATTCTGTTTTGATTGGGACGCCGTGCGGATACTGAAGCCAGATGAAGGTGGGTCACTCGAGGAGAATGGAGGAGAAAAGATCTGTGTCCTTGGAAGGCCTTTGTAATTCACAGAGCACAGCGTTTAATGAGCAAATTTGTTATTAAAGCTCAAATAGCACAAAAGTCTCAGAAAGCAGTATAAACACTGCTGTCCTAAGAGGATTAGAAGGAAAATCTGAGCACGCAAGTGAAAACGGGGAGTGGGAGCGGCTCAGCTCATGCAGAAGATGAGTGTTTCCAGCCTTGGTGCTGGTTTGTCTTTGTATCACAGCATTATGACTTGGTGATGACAACAGGCCTGGATGCTGATAGCATGAGTTGTCATTTTGGCTTTGTTTTTAGGGCTGGCAGGTGTGGGGCGAGCGCTGGCCGTACTGCTGGGACTGTCCGTGCGCTGCAGGCAGAGCTGGGCAGTGTGCTGCCAACCCGGGATGTGGCAGGATGCGCTTCTTCCTCAAGTTGTGTTTCTTCTGAGGTTGAGAGCAGCAGCCCAGTCAAACTGAAGGTGTTTAAAAGAGAGCACCACCAAAACCAACAAAACCGTGCTGTCTCCGAGTGGACGGATCTAAATGCAGTGGCTGATACTCGCTGCACAGGTGTGTCTTATCAGCCTCAAGGGCATTTAGTGGGTTATTTTTAAGCCTCGGGTAGTGTGGCTGTTACTACACCTGGTCACCTGGTTAAATCACTGTAACAGGTCAGCCTATAAGGAGAGCGAGTCTAAAATCAATACATTACAGCTGTCACCTGCTTTATTTCAAGGTACGTGCCAAATAACAAACTCCAATCGGATAAATTGGGAAGGAAAAATTTGCTGACAGAGCAGTCAGTGCTCAGCGCTGGGCTCTGAAGGAGGACGTCCCATTGTTTTCTAAAAGTCTGTGTCATTTCAAATGCTCGTCTTTGAAACCAGAGCCACAGCAGACATGGGGGGAATGAAGCAGAGTCGGGGAGCTCTTGATGTACTTGCTTCTCTGCTTCCAGCTTTTCCCATGTGCTTGCTCAGTTCAGGTGTAAGGTACAGGTGAGGAGGCTGCACAGCCAGCCTGGCCATGAGGTGTGCGGGCAGTTTGAACAGTGGACACTGAAGAAGGCCTTTCTTCATTGAAAGTGTCTGTGTGGTTGCCGTTTGATTTATGTTTGCCATGTTCCTTTGCAAGTGAAACAACCCAAAGGAAGTGTTGTGTGGAGCTCTCCAGCATGCTTGGGACACAGACCTGACACTGATTTAAGCTGCTTTCAGATGAGGAGGGCAGATACTGGTTGTTTCTTGTTGTTTTGAAGGAAAACTCCAGTCACTGGCAAATAACGCGTATGGGATTTGCTGTGCAAGCCCATGAAGCTTTTTCCTCTGTGCTGCCCCACAGCCCTTGCAGGGAAGAACAAACGTTGTGACCAGCCCCGTGTGGGACAACGTGCCCCTTGGCAAGGGCAGCTCTCCTCTCCCCATGTACATAGCTTCTGCCCTGCCAGCACAGCCAAGCAAAGGAAAATGAGCACGTGTGCAAATTCTTTCAATTCCCAGCATACTCACATTCTTCAGCATCCTCTGCAGCAGCTCCTTGTGCTGTTGGGTTCTGCCCGCACCGACAGTTCAGACATGGGTTTGTAATCAACCGTTTCCTACTGATTGAGTTTGGGAATGGCACTTGAGAACTGTGTTAGTCACAAGCCCTGAAGGTTCTTTACTTGCTGTAAAGGTTTTTGAATAGCTTAGGGATGTTTTGTTTCATCTAAAACCAGACGGATAATGCTTTATTAGTCACCCACGTCCTTCTGTCCCTCTTTCTGCTCTTTGAGTGGGTGATGAAATTATTTCCTAACAAGAAAGGTAGTGTGCAAGTACTTGCATGGTGAATAAACATGCATAAACGTTGGTGTGAGTAAAAATAGTTTACTGGTGCTACGTGGAAATGGTTACAGCCGTGCATGGAGTCCACACACACTCGGACGTGAAGAAGTGTTTACCTGTACTTACCTATTTTATTGTAGGATGCATGCAATGATTACCAGGGGCATTTAAAGAAAACGACGACAGCATTAGGATAACAGGGGATGTTTTGGGTTATATTCTTCTGTTTTGGAAGGTGGGTTCTGTGCGTGTTGCCAGCTTTGGGCAGCCACCAACCAGCGTGAGCTGCTGGCTCAGGCACTGAGCTCACTGCAGAGCTCTGGGCCGCCTGGTGCCTGGGCACAGCTGTGGCCATAAACCTGGTTACCCAGCACAGGATGCGGTAGGAAAACAGATTGGATTTATTTATTTATTTATTTTAATCGCTACTTCTCAGTGGATGTAGCCATTTTGTAAAAGAGGTCCTCTGTCAAACCACTGCAATGTTAATTTGTACTGGGGGCTTTCAGGGTGTTTAATGTCAGTAGCTGAAGCTTATTTCTGGAAGAGATTTGGTGTGGGCCCGTTGGGGGCTGTCTGCTCTGCCTGGTTAGCGTCCCACAGTCTTTTCTGTGAAGTTAAGGCAAATCCAGACATCAGGGTTTAGCTACAGGTGATGGTTTGTTTACCAGTGCTCCTGACTGGATGCAGTACCCTTGAGGTCTGATGGTGGTGGTGCTCATCGACCAGGCAGCGCTCAGAGGTGGGTGCTGCAGGCTCCCCGCAGGGCGCTGTGTGATGGGGCTCTGCAGGCATAGAGGCAGAGCGTGAGTTCGGTGCTAGGAGCAGTGAGGTGGGCTGTGCTGATGTTGTATTGCGTTAACACCGCTGTTTTCAGAATAATAAATACTCATTTTTCCTATTTTTGTCTCCTTGTTTCTTTCAGCATCACCCCTCTGTGGCAAGAGACACCTGAAAGGAAAACTTCTGCATATCAATGCACTGCCAATGGTAAGTACCCTTTTAACTGAGTTAGTGGTGTGGTTTCTTCCTGCAAATACACTGTAGGCCTTCTGCTGCAGACGGTATTCTCAGAGTGACTGTGGTGGTGGTTTTTTCCAGCACACAAATGGATTTTTTTTTTTCCCCTAAGAAACATCTAGAGCGTTATTCTGCTTGACAGAATATTGAAGTTGTTTCTCCTTTACCCTGTGAAAAGTAGGGCAGCGTGTTAGTCTTGAAGCAAGGAGTGTGACTTGACAATGACAAAGCTCATCCTGCTGGTAGCTGCTTTTGCTTCCTCTTTTGGCCAAAAGTCTGTTCTGGGAAAGTTGTAGGTGAGCTGAGTGTTCTGTTGGCCCCCTTGTAGTTGGGGGGTTCTCTGCTTCTTATTTCAATGCTGATAGTTTCTCCTATTAGAAATGTACGCAGTGCCAGGTGTATTTTGCTTCAATGTATTTGACAGAGGAGGACAAGTGAAGTTAAAGTCCCCTCTAGAAATAGTCTTGGTTGGTGCGATCTTCTTACTCCCATCTCTGGAATATTACTGAATGTTTTGGGTGACTGGAAGGTGATATTTGCAAACTGTCATGATGGTGTATTTCTGTTTTCTGACTGTTGTGCAGAGGTGAGCTCTGGAGGAGACTGGAACTTAATACGTGACTTTGATTAGGTTCAAAGTCTCCTTTCAGCAGTTCTGTGTCTTACGTTATCACACTGAGCTGTGTTATGGGAGTGTCAAATGCAGCACTGGACTTAAGAACTAAATGCAGCAAGTGTCAGCCTGCATTTCAGACATCTCTAGATCATTATGTGCAGTGCTAAAAGGATGGTGTTTCTAATCACAAGCTGTGAAACTCATTTTGGGATCTGAGAGCTGAGTTGATTTGCGTGGGCACGTGGGTCTAAAGAATATGTAGATCGGTTGTAGTCTCACTAACACCTTTACAACTCCGCTTTGTCCCGTGGAAAAGGTGACACTTTGAGAGTTTGGGTGTAACTGGGTACTGTGGAATGCAGTCAGTGAGCCTGTTGACTCTGGGACATCACTGAGTGAAGGGTAATGCAGCATGTGTTTGGCACCAAGCAAAGACCACTCAGAAATCAGATGATCTGCACAAGAGTTTGTGCCATTTAATGCCCTGATGTTTAAGCTCAAACTTTGTGCATATAAACTGCACTTTATCTTTGCTTGGGATGAATTTCAGCTGTAGGGAGCAGAGCTGTGGAGTGAGAAGGTGCCAGTTGTACCTGGTCACGTAGCCTGGCATTTTAAGTGACCGAAAGTGAAACCAGCGGTGCCCTCGGCCTCTTCTGTTACTGCCGAGTTTTCACTGTTGTTGTTGACCTTTCCCCAACAGTAGGCTTCTCTGATTTCCTTTTATTTTGTATTAGTTGAGCGTGGTTTTAGTTATGACTCGAAATTCAGGTCTGTGTTACTGCTTCTCTTAAAAACGTGACTCATTCCGTATTAACCCGGTCCTTATACTTCATAAAATTTTGAAGTACTGAGAGTCTGTATTTGAAACGTTGCTGCGTTTTGCCCTAATTTTCCCTCTACAAATGATGTTAGAAATTCAGAACTGTATTCTCTCAAGGGCATGCTCGTTGTTACAGGGATCGTAAAACATACTCAACTGCAATGTGTAGCAAAGTGGAATAGTTTCTACTTTGTTTTTTTTTTTTCTGTTTTAAGAGCTGCTTTTACTATAAGGGGGCATATTTCATTATTCCAGAGATTTCTAAACAATTACTCATCTCTTGATTAACTTTGAAACAGTTTGAATGTAGATTTAAGCACCAAGCTAGACACATTCATCATCATCCCAGAAGTAATCATAACTTACTCCAGATCACAGTAAACCATAACATTCACGGGTTTGTATTTTGTTATTCTCTTTGATGTGTGCAGACAAAGAGTGGGACAGAGGCTGACCTGCAGAAAGCAGTTTGTGCTCTTCTCACGGCGTTGGTTTCATTTGACTACCCCTGCTCAGTATGTGTTTTTCAATCAGAAATACATTTCTGGTTCCCATGAGAAACGATGGGAGCATTTTGATCAGCCTGCTAATCATGACTGTTGGTTCCATTTCTTGCTTGTCAAAAAAACCAACCCACTAAAAAGCAGAAGTTGTACATCCTCTTTTGTTTTTTCTTTGTTTCATTTTAAAGGTGAATAAAAGATGATGCTTATTTCTTTGCATCAGATATGTTGTGTTAACACATAAATAGGACACAATATTAGTTAATCCTTCAAAACATGCTGGGCTTGTTGGCCATTTTTGTAAAATCGTGTATTTATCTTGTGTTCAAGCCTTTTGAAATGGAGTATGGCTATGGTTCGTTGGTGTGGATTGGCCTCTTAAAGGAAAGATGGGAGAACTTAACAAAAAAAGGCTTTGTGAGGAAGGCAAATAGGTGCGTAATGCAACGTTTTCTAGGATTTCAGAGGTTAATTTAGAGACTGCTAATGGGGTGCCTCAGGTCACAGAGGTTAACAAATGTGTTGGAAATAATGGAAGTCCTGGTCCTCGGCCTAAAGGCAAGATAGCATCAGATTTTCCATAAAAGCTTTAACAAATTATTATTATTATTATTTCTTTTTGCTGTGTGATGGAAAAGCTAGCTTACCCAAGAGGTATTTTCCATCCTACCGTGCAGTGAGTTTTGGAGGCAGGGCAGTTTGCCTTGCTTTCTTTTTCTTCCTTTATTTGCGTATGCGTGGGTATGTGTGTGTATAAATACAGAGCTATATGTGAGTATTTTTGTTTATATTCATATGTATGTCTATTTAATTTGAATGGTTCAGTTGGAAGGGAATCGTCAAAGCTTGTCTAGTCCAGCAGCCTGAAGGGAGTGCACAGAAACTAGAAAGCTACTGAAAACTGGCAAGCTTTGGGTTTTTACTGTTGTATGGCAACTTGCTGTGATGAGTTTAATTCCATAGGAAGTAGAGGGGCTATGAAGGCCTCTAAAGAGAATGCCAGCCTGGAGGCCTGATCAGAGGCATCTTGAAAACTGCTGTGTACGGGTTGCTTGGCTGCATGGATGGTTTGACCAAGGCAAAAATAAACACAATGAGTCAGCTGCAGGTCTCCCTGCAGAAGATAACAGCAGAAATTATTATCTCTTACATGCTGGCCTGGATGGTTTTGAGGACATACAGCGAGCAACGTTGTTCCAGCAAGCCATGGCTCTGTGGGCTCTTGAGGGGAGTACAGAATTTGATGTGCTAAAAGTGGTGGGTGTTTTAAATCATTTTTGTAGTTGTTTACTTTCAGGTGAATGCATTGTGCTGTGTTTTGAGGGTGTATCACGGTAATTGCATGTTAGAGCAGCTTATGTACAAGAGACTCCTTCAGGAGAAGAGCTTTGCGGGCACCAAGTCTCTCACACTGGGAAGTTTCGTGAGTGCTACAGTTCATTGTAATTAACCCAACAGGTTTTGCCCAGAAATAATGAGAGTGGTTGGAGGATGGGCAGGAGGAGCAAGTCCCTCCAAAGAAAAATGCATTCAGTGATGGGATTAGAAGATACCTGCCAAAACCTCTCCCAGATCGCAGCAGATCTTGCTCCTGGAACCCTTCTGTGGTGTTGTCTGTAGAGTCTTCCTGTGACCTTTCTGCTCCTAAGGCAGCAGAGGGAGTGAGTGAATGTAGTTTTCGCAGTCCATTTGCTTATAATGGCCAAGGGCGGCAGGAGATTTTGCCACTAACCCCAGGGGCCCACGGGGAAGTGTGGTGCAGAGGGAAGTGAAGGATTCCTGGTAGTTGCCGTGGGGTTGGTATGGCAGGTTTGGATTAAGTCATGGGAGTGGTAATAGGTGTGAGTACAGTTCTAGCTGGAGCTGCGTGTTGCGTCAAAATCACAAACAAATGCTACAGCTGAAGTTTGGTTTTTCTTATGCTAAAAACAGGGCCCTTGCTTTCAAGAGGATTTGAAACTTGGGAGTACTTAAGATATTGGTAACAAAATGTGAGTAGTTGCTTTAAAATAAATAGCTCTACAAGACTAAGGCTCTTACCCTCAAATGCACATGTATATGCATGCGAGTAACTTCAGGTGTAGGAATGGCTCTTTTCAGATGTGAGAAATACTAATGTGTGTAAAGCTAACCAAGCTTGAAAGTGTTCTCAGTGGTAGAGCCTACAAACGCTCATGAAATTTACTGCTGAAGGTTTTGGCTGTACAGCTGATGGAGTACACCTTTAAAGGGAAATTATCTATGTATGTATTTGTGGCAGCTTTTGAACTAGTCTAAACGGAGTGATGACATGAAATTTTGGACTGTTCTGCTCCTTCTAAAATCAATGGATGCTATTATCAACAAAGAAAGGTGGAGTGCAGTGGTTTTCTTGTCTGATAATTGGTTACAGCTGAAAAAGATATTTCAGAGTGTTCATCCATAAATTCTCTTTATTGGATCAGCATGAATAAGCTGACATAGTGGTATATGTGTTGAAGAGGAAGTGCTGGTAATATGATATAGATATAGAGGAAATATTGACTGCAGTAATGAGAAGGTGCATACTATGATAAGAATTAAGAGTTTATATACTGCTGCGTTCTGAGGCATTTGTAGAGGGGTTTTTAATTTATA
>PPHD01020873.1:0-13469 GCA_002909625.1 Bambusicola thoracicus | reverse complement strand
CCTGCTGGCCACACTATTTCTGATACAAGCCAGGATGCCATTGGCCCTCTTGGCCACCTGGGCACACTGCTGGCTCATGTTCAGTCTAGCATCAATAATACCAGATAATACCAGATAATAAAGAGGAGGTAGACTGCATATAAATTAATATGGTAAGAAAGAAATACAAATGTTTTAAGATATAAGTAATGTAGAAATAAGCACAATTTGTTAATAGTTTAAACAAAGAAGAGATTATCAGAAAATAGAACATAGGTGTTCAGAAACAAAACTCAGAGTGTTTGAGAGCTGTAGTAACATTTTCTAGTGCCACTAAAAGCAGTAGTAAAAATAAAGTGATAAGAAGTTATTTTATCTTGATAAGCATACTTAGAAAAAGGAGGAGCTAGTTACGAGGAATGATTTTTGGATGGCAAAAAAGAAAGAAACCAAATTCAGTTCATTTAATCATAGTCAGTACGTTCATGTCAAGCACATGGATGAGTAATAGCTAAAAGACCTTATCAGCATTGCTAGAAACCACTAATAGCTAGCTGGGCAAATGCAAAATGTGCTAGCCGTAAGTGAGGCAAAGTTTATTGGGAAAATTATTATTTCGGTTAGACCAAGAGCTGTTTGGCTAGAAAAACTAGTCCAATGTAATTATTAATCAACTAGATAATTTCAGAGACCTGTATTGACACTTGAAAAGATCTGTAAAGTACACTTGTTTTTCTGACCAGAAAAGTAAAGGAATTTCATGCTGTTGAAATTGATTGCTGTCCTGGAATTACTGTCATTCATTAAATTCTGCCTTTTTTCCTTCAAGGACTTCTCAAATATGCTGCTGGAGAAATACTTAGAAGTGAAACGGAGGCTGATAGCAATAGAAATGAGCCTTCTCGCTTCATTTTAGAGGTCTGCCAGTAGTCTGACAATATCATTTCCTTAGTGAGAATGGGTCCAGACAAAAGTAAACAAATCTAAGCAGAAGTTAGGTATATTTTCTAAAATATAATTACTGCTTTTGAAGTAATTGTGAAGTAATTTTCACCTATTATCAAAAGTATACATTAATGTCAGCAAAGGATAAACCTTTCGAATTGAGTTGTGAGCAGAATAGAAGATTTGAAGATTGTTTTCTTATCTCTGCAGTCTATTTTCATTATGTACCAAACAGTTCAAAAGAGACGACTGTCGTTCAACGGTGCAATTAGTGTTTATGTAGTCAACAGCTGTTACAAAGTAAAAGATTTAGAAAACCTATTCAGGAAAATAGATGTGGCCTGCAGCTAGAATTTCCAAACTGCAGTTCAGAGGAATTCTCAGTCAGGTCTATTTACAAGATGCTTTCTGGAGGACTGGTTAAACAAAGACCATATTGGTTGCTTCCAATTGCTTTTTTTTTTCCCTTTCAATTATAGAGGCATGCATCAGATTTTTCATCTGGACAATGCAGTGTCAGAGCTGGAAGACGCTTTTTTCAAGCTAAGAGCAGTGGTTGGTTAATACCTTACTAAAAAGCACATCTGCTGGGTGTTACTATTCAAAGACAAAAACTTAGAATGTGCTTGATAGATGTGACTTGGACTATTCAAAGACACCTGACAGAACAACAGAATTTTCTAAGCAGAAGGAAAATAAATGTGGAAGTGTAGGAGTTGAGTTGGAAGGGACCTTTAAAGGTCATCTAATCTAACTCCCTTGCAACAAACAGACATCTACAGCTATATCAGGTTGCTCAGAATCCCATCCAGTCTGATCTTCAGTATCTCTAGGGACCACTCCTCCATATCTTGGGGCAATCTATTTCAGTGCTTCACTAACCATAAGAAAAAACCTTTTTTCTTATGTCCCATCTAAATCTCTTAGTTTGAAATAATTTCTGCCTGTCCTATCTCAAAAGCTAAAAACCCTGCTAAAGAGTCTGTCCCCTTCTTTCTTACAGACCCCTTTAGATACTGAAAAGTCGCTACCAAGTCTACCTGAAGCAGCCCCAGGTCTCACAGCCTGTCCTTGTAGGAGAGGTGTCACATCACTTGCATCATTTTTGCTGCCATCCTCTGGACACACTCGGGTCTGTCTCTCCTGTACTGAGGATTCCTTATCTGGATGCAATACTCCAGGTTAGGCCTCACCAGCGCAGAGTAGAGGGGCGGGATCACTTCCCTGAGAAGAAAAGTGTACTGTAGAAAATATAATTCCCATATTTTTCCAAGATATATGGGAGATGAAACAACTGAAAGTGAAGTTTGAGACGCCTTAAGAAGGTCAGGGTAGCTATTTATTTAATGTTACTTGAATGGAGTCTCTTAACATATACAGCTAGGATTTTGTGTCTAGCACTTTCACAGAGATTGTCTTTCAAGGTCCATCTTTGCCTGATTTGTACAAAGTGCGTAATAATAAAGAAGGAGGGGAATATATTTTCATATGAAAAATATCTTCGCAATTAATCATTTACAAAAAGACTGAGCAACAGCAATTCAAAAGAACTCAAGTATAAAGAGACTTCCTGTACTGTCAAACATCATGTTTCATGGTCAGTTACCTGTTGAATATCTCCTTGCTAAAATGTTCTCTCTGCTCTCTTGTTCCTTTGCAGAAATCTTGAGGGAAGAAATAATTCTGCTGTTACAAACCCCAGTGTGTTGGCTGTAACATCCTCAGGCCTTGTTCTTTGCAGTGGTGATGGAGTCTGCTTTGGGCACTGCCAGAATGAGTATGCTTTCAGTTTGCTGTAAGCTTCCCTTTGAAGAACCCAGCAACCAACTGGTTTCTGTTAGCTCAGCAGATGGCACCTAAGGGGAGAGAAAATTATCAGTTTAATACCACCAACCTGGTGTTACATGTGGGGAAGTGACTTGTGTCTCTGGCCACTTCTGCTGGTAAACTGGGCTGTCCAAAGGCTTGAGAGAATATGCATGGTCACCACCTTTCTCCACTTGCCCACTTTACACTGGGCTGCATCTCAGGTCAACGGGTCACTGGCAGAGTCATGCCAGACTAGCTTGGCAATGCCTCATGCATGTTAAAATACTTTTGTAAAGAGCAATATCTATTATGGTGCATGCTACTAAGACAAATGTCCAACCATACTTGCCACACCATGGAGGTCCCACATGGGAGAAGAAAGGCTCCTGGATCACCCTAACTCTCTGGTGTCCTCATCACCTTGGAAAAATCAGCAAATGAGAAAAATGATACAGGTTTGGTACCTCCTTTGCAGGACCAAAGTGGCCTTTAATGGGGAAAAATCTGTAGTAGATTGTGTTTGGTAAGCATGATTTAAAAAGAAATGTAAAAAGGCCAATACAACTCAAAAGCAAAACCATGAACAAATCACTTACCAAATGCCAGTGGAATCTGAACTTGTAAGAGTCTGAGTGGATGTGGGAGGAAGCATAGCTTAGAACACTTCTGTTCAGAGGGATGCAGAACAGTTGCCAATAAGATCAGTCTTTGGTATCTCTCTTCTCACCTTTTAGATGAAGCGATGTTCACTGCCTGATGTGGTATTTCAAACGGAAGTGAAAATGCGTATCTGACTGTGTGTGTAAAGATACCGTCTGAGTTTGGAGGAAAGAGACCATGTACAGAACAGAGGAAAAAATTAATTCTACTGGAGCTGTAAGAGTCCTGGATATGTATATTATAAAGGGAAGGAATGAATCACAGACTCATAGAATCACCAAGGTTGGAGAATACCTCCAAGATCATCCAGTCCAACCGTCCACCTACCACCAATATTTCCCACTAAACCATGTCCCTCAGTACAACATCTAAATGTTTCTTGAACACCTCATGTGTGTTCATCTGTGGCAAGTCCTGGCAAGTGGACGAAGATATGAAAACAGTAAAGACCAGTGAAGAAGAGGAAGAGGAAAGAGCATTGTTAGAACACAAGGATCAGATAAAGCGCATGCCCGAGGGGGAGCAATTCAACATGCACAAGGACTTCACGTGCTCCAGGCAACCCTTAGGATGAAAACATGCACAGTGGCTGTAGGTTATCCTTCTCTCTCTCCAGAAATTGGGAAACACAAATGGCAATAAAAGCCAGCCTTGGGCAGCAGCCACAGAGCCGAGGCATTTGTTGGTGCCCTGCAGCAGTGGCTGGGACCTGGCTGCTGAGCAGGCTCAGAGGGAAAGGGCACACGGAGACCACACGGGTACTGGTGTGGAATCCCTCTCAATTTCGTTCTGAACGAAGTTCTATTCAAACAATCAGTAGTGACATTACGGCATCATTCAGTGTTAATTACATTTCGTCGCATTTCTTGCTATGCTGATCCAATCTGATTTGCCTCTGGCCTTGGCTTCAGATAGCTGAATGCACCTACACTTTCCATTATTACCACGTTTGTTCCCAAAAAAGGGATGATGGCAGTGTTTTCAGCTTCAGAACAAAGCCAGCTACCTACCCCATTTTTTCATTTCTTTTTTTTTTTTTTCCCTTTAGTATGAAAAGAAATGCCAATAAGAGTTTTAATCAGGTGATATCATGACAAGACAGGTGTCCAGGACAGGATAAGAGGCCAGACAAACAAGTCAGGTTTCAGCATCACTTTAATGAGCCAGCAACTGCAGCACTGCACGTCTACTTGACTGGTGCAGCAAGCCAAACCCAGGAACACCTTCAGGACTATTTTGCATTCCCCTGCTTTTACTAAGGAAGTAAAGAAAATACATATTTTTTTCCCCCCTTTTCTGAGCTTCAGGAAGAGACTTAGAAGATGTTTGACTTCCACTGGTGAGCTCCTATACGTTCATGAGGTTTGTAACAGTCAGCCCTGAGATAGGAGGAATCCCTCCCTTCATGTGGTGTGTCTGTTGCAGACGAAACACTTTCCTCCTGCTCACTATGAACATTTTGCAGATTTCTTTGTAGGGGAGATACTTTTCTGTGCTGGCCAGTTAGCCTTCTTCCTACATCCTGGGATTCATGACAAGGTGCTTGATCAGACCATAGCAGTTATGGCACAGAGCACTGCAGTTGTTCAGAATGATCTCTTCATGTGTAATGGTTGGTTCATTATGGTGTTAATGTTGGTTGTGCACCTATGCAGCATGAACTATAGCTTTTGTGACAGATGTACCAAAAGCAAACGCAGGGAACTATTTGCCTGCTGAGAAATGCAACCCGGCTATGATTCTCCCCAGTGTGCCTGGATTCATGTCAGAGTTTCTGAAAGGTTCAGACATTTTTTGGATCATTCCATAGTTCCTTCAGCACATAGCTGGGGTGGACATCATGGGCTGCCTGAAAATCATGCGGTACTTCATTAAGAATACAGACAGATCACTAAGTCCCAGTGTGCCTCTGAGATAACTGAACAGGACATAAGAAACCATTGGACGTGACGCAAGCAATTGCCAAGTATGATAGGTACCAGTGTGAGACGACAACAAAAGTTGTGTATAGCGCCATGAGGAATGACTGGATTCCACAGATGGCTATAAAGTGAGTTACGTGAGGGATAACCAGACTTCAAAGACAATTGGAAAGGGGTGTTAGGGACCTTCCTGGGAGTGGAATCATGTAAGGCCCGTAGTGCCTGTGTAACCATATCAGCCACGTCACATCAAGTCAAGATTACCTACATTTCGTTATTAAATACAGAATTCTGGTATGGGTGTAACCAAACTTGGATTGAGGGGGATAAAACAATTTGGGATGACTTGTTTATCTGGGAGGAGACTGGGGTGGAGAAAGGGAGGATCAGGACATGGGAAAAGAGGTAACAGACATAAATGATGTAATCCCAGCTGTTTGCGGTACCTGCCCTTTATCCCCTACAGCCTGGAGCAGGACAATGAGCCAAACCTGTTGTTCTGATGATACCACACATTTCCACAGCCAGGAGGCCTGGGGTGCATTCCGTGGCCAGCAAGATGACACCCACAATGGACAAATGAAGCACCCCATCATCACCATGTTTGTATCTATTCCAAGTCTGACGGCATCAGCATATCCCTATCAGCCTAACATCAGCCAACCAGCATTCATGATTCAAGTGTTAGTTACCTACTTTGTAACAGGTTGGTTGCCCTGCTTCAAAATGCTGCGCGTATCTTCCTGACTCAGCTTGGAATGTTTCTTGGTTTTCAGCCAAGGCATAATGGGGAAAGCAATCAGTCTTTAGAGAGGGCCACTGGGATGCAAGTATTCCTCTGTGGATTCTAGATATAGAAGTGCACTGAGAAGCTCAGATAGTTCTTATTTCTTTCTCTTTAGATCAATATTTGTAACCCAAGATGATCTAATCTACAGCAAACCCCGAGATAAGGAGCTTGCCAGGCTCTACGAAGAAAAGGATTTAGAAATCAGCTGCTCAGGGTTATCCCTCTGCTACCTCCTAGCAATCATTTGGTATCACAAATTCTATTTTAAATAGAGAAGTTTTCCCCAAGCCAGTAGCAAAAAATGCCAGGGAGCAAAAAAAGTGCTGTATTCTACCCCACAAAACCTTCAGCTGAGCACGTCAGTAATGCAGCACTTCACGTGCTCAATACACATTGATTACTGCACCCTGGGTCATGCCCACCCCTCAAAGCACCCCATGTTCGGAGAGTTGATGTTCACTGCCTCACTTGCCACAAAATAAGCACTAGATGGCAGGGCGGGACTGTCCTGCCTCGCATATATTGTTTGTAAGAGCTCGGGATTGTGGTTCAATGAGAGATTCCTTGCATAGGGGTTTCTTCCTGTATTCTTCATGCTGCCCATGTGCCTTGACAAACCCAAGAGAACTTGCTACCAGAGCAGCTGTGGGCAGCTTCTCTGCTCATGTGAGGTACAGCAGGAGGTGAAGCCTGCACCACCTCTTTCCCACCTGTCCCTTGTCCCCCCTTGACCTCTGTGACATGCTATGGTGGCCATTTGGGTGCCGACTCTGTTCAGCATTATTTCAAATCAAGATAGGAAAGGGATGGTGGTGGGAACTGGAATTCAGGAGATGCAAAGTAAATTCTCACCTTAGCTAGGGTTTCTTTGCTGGATCTTGGGCATGTGTCTTAAGATAAACTGTCTACAAAAAGAAAGTAACATATCCCTGCCTTCCTGGAGCACTGATAATGTAGAAATAGCATTATACTGAGAGCCCTATTTACACCTTTAAGAGCAATGTAGGACAGACCAATCTCTTCTATATGTGTCAAACTGAATATCACTCTTTGGATATAACACTGTTAGCAAAGCTCCCTGTAGTCCTCTGAATCAGGTTTTCTACTTTGAAAGACTTCCTCTAGATGGTGGCTTAAAGCCAGTTCTTTTTATCAGGCTTTTCTAGGTGTCCTGACAGGGCAATTAACAGCAGAACGCAGTGTTACAAGGTTCTGCATAGCTCCTATTCAGAAACTATCGTCATGATGGAACATTGTTACCTGTAGACTCAAGACTTAGTCTACAAAGTGTTAATAGAATTAATTGAGCCAAATTCAATTAAGAGTCTCTGAGAGGTCAGGACTTCTGGCAAGCACAGGTGTTGTGCTGGTGAGGACTGCTTTTCTGATACAGAAACAGAAGCAGTGAAATGGAAAAGGCTGCTGTTGTCCAGGCAGAGTAGTCTGGTCTATGTGCTCCAGCCACTTTGCCAGGTCTGCAGCAGACAAGAGCGTCCTGACCTCTGCAGTTCACCCATCTCAGTGTGCCCCAGTGTTGGGGGCACGTCTTGTTGCCAGGAGCAAGTGGTGTGGAACAGAAGGTTTTTTCCTGTCTTTGCTACATTTGGTGCTTTGCTTTCACAGGTCAAGTTACAGAAAGACTCGTCCAGGTGCCTGCAGTAATGCTCTGTGTGTGTTTACCTCTCTGCTTTTGCAGATATTGATATTTATTCTCCCTTCTCATCAACAACTTCTGAATCTGGGTGTTTTCTAGAGAATGAGAGATCTTCTGAGTGCCCGTCAAGAGGCCTCAAGATAGCAGAGAGGCCTTATTCCCCTCTGTTCTGTAAGAGGAGTTTAGTGCTTCTCCAACAGAAAGGCTTCCATGTGGGAGGGAGAGAAATGAGAGAGTGAGCGAATGCGCACACTGCAGAAATGCAAAGAGTGCATGAAGTCATAGATAACTACTGTCAACACTTTTGCAGCCCTTGATTACAAGTGGGTGATCTGAGACAGCCTGCATGGCTTCACCAAAGGAAGGTTGTGTCTGACCTATCTGGCAGCTTTCTATGACGGAGTGCCGGCATTGGTGAACAGAGGGAAAACAACTGATGTCATCTACCTGGACTTCTGCAAGGCCTTTGACATGGTCCCACATCACCACATCTCCAATTCTCTGAATTGGAGAAATATGGATTTGAAGTGTGGACTATTCATTGCAATAAGGACTTGGTTGTATGGTTGCAGACAGAAGGTTGTGGTCAATGGCTCTGTGTCCAGGTGATGTCAGTAACAAGCGGTGTCCCTCAGGGGTCTGTCTTGGGACAAGTACTCTTTAACATCTTTATCAATGACATAGATGATGGGATTGAGTGCACCCTCAGCAAGTTTGCTGATGACACCACACTGAGCGGTGCGGTTGATACAGTGAAGGAAGAGATGCCATCCAGAGGGACCTTGATGAACACGAAAGATGGGCCGCTGTGAACCTAAAACAAAACAAAGCACAAACAAAGCACAGTGTGAGGCTGGCACCTGGATTGAGGTAATTCCAGATACGTATACAAATGGGGGGAACTCCCTGAGAGCAGCTCTGCTGAGAAGGGCTTAGTGGTCCTGGTTGATGAAAAACTTAACATGAGTCGGAGGTGTGTACTTGCAGACCAGAAGGCCAACGGTATGCTTGGTTCCATCAGAAGAGGGGTGGCCAGAAGAGTGAGGGAGGTGATTGCTCCCCTCCATTCTGTGTCTGTGTGAGACCCCATCTGGAGTACTGTGTCCAGGTCTGAGGCCCTCAACACAAGAAAGATGTTGAGCTTTAGGAGAACATCCAGAGGAGGGCCACAAAGATGACCAAAGGGCTGGAGCATCTCTACTATCAAGACAGGCTGAAGGAACTGGGCTTGTTCAGCCTGGAAAGGAAAAGGCTGCAGGGAGACCTCATTGTGCCCTTTCAGTATTTAAAGGGAGTTTACAAACATGAGGGAAATCAACTTTTTATAAGGGCAGATAGTGACAGGACAAGGGGGAATGGCTTAAAACTAAAGGAGGGGAGATTTAGATTAGATACTGGGGGAAGTTTTTACTGAGAGAGTGGAGAGGTGCTGGAACAGGTTGCCCAGAGAGGCTGTGGATGCCCCATTCCTAGAGGTGTTTAAGGCTGGGTTGGATGGGGCCCTGGGCAATTTGATCTAGTACTTGACCTAGGGGTTGGCAACCCTGCCTGTGGCAGGGGGACTGGAACTTGATGATACTTAAGGTCCCCTCCAACCCAAGCCATTCTATGGTTCTGTGACTATTCTTATCAAAAAGGAAATATATTATTTAGCAGAAATGAAGAGGAAGTTAATGAGTTAAAGTTTTAAGTCTTTAGGCCCCTCATTAAATGTTACTTACCCTCTCTCTTGATAAGGGTGATGTGAGTCGTTTGCATGACTTCAGGGTGCCATACTCCAGTGCTACAGGCAGCATTTTGAAAAACAGGGCTTTCTGGAGGAGTTCCACCTCTGAGGTTCCAGCTACTGTCTTGGAGGGATACTAAGAGGCAGGTGCCTCGTGGGCCCATGCAGCTGTGTCATGGGTTTAAGTGATGTGTGGCATTCCAGTGGTATCCTTTGGAGTCTGAAGAGAGATTTGGATGCTTTTGAACTGTACATAAATAGTACCCCTGTGCAGTTTTGTGGTTTCAGAAGGTTCAGAGAGAAGAGGTTACCTTTGAAGAGCTTTAAAACAGAGCTGTCAGGTGTGTATTTTTTGTTCCTTTGCCCCAGCTCCCCAGATACGCTGCTGATAGGCAAGGAAGCCAGGGGCATCATTCACCAAGCTTTATTGACATTAACAGCCTCAACAGTAAAGTTTTCTCTGGGGATTTATGATCTCTGTAGGCAAGGGCTGGATAAAACAAGGAATACAACGAAGCGATAGCGTGGGAAAGCTTAACTGTTTCCCCCATCCACCATTTTCTGGCTTCATCTCACTTCACTGTTCATTTTTATGTTTATGTTTGGCATCTTTCTGAAGTGCTTCTCATCACAATGGAAGCACAAGTCGTGTTAATGAACGAGAACGGAGCTAGCGCTTCTTTGCAGTATGTATAATTTTTCTGTGCACTTGATCAAACAGTGATAACCAGAGCTGTCACTTTGCAAGGTTTTAGTGTATTTGCTGAATGTGCGCTGCTGAACTGATCAGTAAAACATTCTTTTGCTGTTTGCATTCTGCAACTTCACTGATGAATTGTTCTTAATATAATATAATGGCAAAGAGTTATGTCTGGAATGAAATATCTTCTGTGATTATAGAAGTTAATCTCTCAGATCTAATAATTCAGGACTGGAAATGAAAACTCGCCTGTGCCTCATAGTCATTTATTTTTAAATAAGAATAATAAGATGTTTGTAGATATTGTGAAGTGATTGCTAGCCTGTTTCTTAAAGAAGAAAATCTTACCTACTTCACATAACATACTTTCCTTAGTAACTTTTGAAACCGTTGGCCCTTGAAAAGTGACTTAGGTTTTTATGATATGAACATATTTGAAGTTTAATGGAGATCCTGCATCAGTAAGAGACCTACTTAGGTAAAGGTATGCTGATAATCCAACTAGAATTAAATGGCCTTACTGGAGATAATTTTTAGGTGGATTCCTAACTTTCGGTTACTACCCAAAATCCCTGAGAAATCAGGCATTGTTGTGTTTGTGGAGCAACTCATTAGAACCTTTACAATGTGAAACTTGTAGGAGTGCATCTCATTTTCAGTCTTTCCTGCCTTCTGTTTCTGTATTTGAAGAGCGAGTAACTGCTAGTTTAGAAAATGGTGGCCTTTCCTTTGAAAGATTCTGTTACATATTTTAGTGTAAACTCTGAAAATGACTAAGTTTTATGTAGCATTCTGTACTCAAGTTCATCCTAGACAGTATACTGTAGTAAGCAGTTCTCTATTTCATTGTTTTTTAGGTGGCCTTGATAATGCAGAATATTACAATATCAAGATGAATGAATGGAAGATGGTGTGCCAACGCCATGGAAAGGTGTAACAGTGAAGTGTGCTGCTGTGGGATCCATAGTTTATGCCCTGGCCGGTTTTCAGGGTGTTGGTCGATTAGGGCACATTCTTGAGTATAATACTGAAACAGACAATTGGATCGCCAACTCCAAAGTCCGTGCTTTCCCAGTGACAAGTTGTTTAATCTGTGTTGTAGACACTTGTGGTGCAAATGAAGAAACTTCAGAGACCTGAAGACCTGTAGAATACGCAGAGAAATTCTTCAAGGACTTGGGGGAAGATGGCCATTGGTACTTTGCTTCCATGTTTTACCGAATCTTGTAATAGGAAAAACCGAAATGCAGTCTTATTGTATAACATGGATTTCTGTGATGCCCATTTTGCTGTCTGTTTTGAGATGGGGATGTGTTCTGAGAATTCATGTCACATCTTCCTTTAAAAGGACTCTGTGTGTGGCCGCCCCTTCCCGCCAAGCCGTGCTGCTGATGCGCGCCGCCCGGGAGCGCTGTTGCTTTTCTCCTCGACTTACGGCTGACCGTGGCCTGCGCCGCCTTGAAATCGGTACCTGAACCGCGGGGCCGTATGGCAAGTTTTGTCCAGCCTCCGCTTCTGGGAGCTGGGAGCGCGTGTCCGGCACCCGCTTCAGACGTGCCCGGGGTGACTCGCCGGGAGAACGTTTTGTTTCCGACTTCTTGCTGGCTTCGTCGGCGTTGTGCGAGCGGCGACCCGCCTGAGACGCTTTGCATCCTTTCTTCTTGGTTAGCAGGTCCCGTCAGAGGAGCCAGACGACGATGGGGTGCCGCTTCCCAGAGATACGCAAATGTTATCCAGCCTCCTGTATTTAAGCACAGCACGTGAGGTGGCAGCGGTGATAGAGGAGGATTCTCCGGTGCCTCTGCTTTTGGACCAGCAGGCAACAACAGTGCGGTCTCCTCACAGAACAGATTCTCTGCGTTAAGCAGTGCACACCGTGCTGATGGCTTCAGCGATGAAGAACAGAGACTTTTGTAAGTGATGCCCCTGTCCCCCAGCAAGCGCTTGCAATGGGCAGTTGAACTCCTTACTGGCTTCCTCCGGATAAGGCGGGGGGGGGGGACATGATCCGTAGGGTGGATGCTGGGACGCGTGGGGAAAACTCTAGGAAACACTGCTTCATTTAATTATCTCGAGGTCTGGTGTTGCAGGAGGAAAGCAGTCTTTTGTTTTGAGGCTGGGTAGGGCTGCTGGACAGCTGTGATCCTAGGAAGACAGTATGGCGTTGAAGTTGCCCACGGGAGCGTAACGAAGGGGAAGCTGACATTTCAGTGCTTGGAATGAAAGGCTCGAAGCGCCTTAAATGGCATTTCAGAAGCCTTTTAAAATTTAAGCTGTTACTTGGCTTAGTTTCCCTGATATTAAAGACAACCAATGTTCAACCTGTATCAAATCTAATGAAAGCTGGTTTCAGACCCGGTTGAAAGTGACCGGTGTGCTCACACCCATTACCAGGCATGCGGTGGGATGCAACAAGCAGTGTGATGTCCTGGACTAAGAAAGTTTTGGAACCAGGAAAATGAGCAGCGTTAGCACCTGCTGTTACTTTTTATGATCCTGTTAAGAAAATGTCTAACACATTATTTATCTGGCATCAGAAACGTAAATGGATGTTGTGTTGCAAACGTCCAAAATACTTGCAATTACTATTTAGTAATCTGCTTCTATGGTTTAACCTCCACTTTAGCCATTTGGATTTTGTTCTTTTGCCGTACCTTCTGTTGCTGTGCTTTTGCCAAGTTTGGATTTCAGTGTTCTTGATTGTTCAGAAAAATAAAAGAAAAAAAAGATAGAGAACTCTTCTCTTTCCCCCTCCCCTTTGCTGAGTTTTGCTTTTTAATACCACACGTGTTCATTCATATTGTAAAATTAGGTGATACTGAGAAGGTTTTCGATTTTATTGTGATTTAACAGCTTCTGGGAAAAGCCTGTGACAGTGTATGCCACCCAGGATTACAAATGCCTTGTGTGGTTTGGTTTCTCTTCAAGACCTGATGCGATGTCCTTGCGGTTCGATGATAGGGTAAAATACTTTGTGGGACAGTGGCTGTCGTGCCTTTGACAGCTAACGGAATAGTTCAGTTGTTCCCCCTGCACAGCATCCTATGGAATGGATGGGAATGGCTGTGGCTACTTGAGTTGGACTTTGCTTTTGGCAAAAGTTTCTGCTTCTGAGCGTGTGATTTCTTCTTCTGTTGCTCTGTTCTGATTTCTAGTGACCTTATAGCAGAAGACATGGCCACCTGGGAATCTTCTGGCCAGTGGGTGTTTTCGTGTTACTCTCCTGAGACAGGCCAGCCTAATGTTCCAGGTAGGTAACCTGGTTATTAGCGTTGCTGAGTGCT
>PPHD01020872.1:0-13470 GCA_002909625.1 Bambusicola thoracicus | reverse complement strand
GGGTTGGAAGGGACCTCAAGGATCATGAATCTCCAACCCCCCTGCCGGGCAGGGCCACCAACCACCCCATTTACTAGACCAGGTTGCCCAGGGCTCATCCAACCTGGCCTTGAACACCTCCAGGGACAGATGGGGCATCCACAGCCTCTCTGAGCAGCTGTTCCAGCACCTCACCACTCTCCTGGTAAAGAACTTCCCCCTCACATCCAACCTCAATTTTCCCCCTTTCAACTTAAAACTGTTCCCATCATATTCGTGTGGGGATAGCCTGGTACCCAACTTGGCTTCCCATGCACCCCTTTCTTATCCTACAGTTTGTGTATTGGGAAATGGCTTTAAGAGAAGTCAGTTCCCAGCAGAAATCTGTGAAAGAGCCAACATCTGAGAACCACTATGAACTACTTCTACCCAGACCTGCATTTGAGCTGGAAATCACAGGACACGTTTTGTATTCTAGCTTTGATGTCTGAAGTGATGTCAAGGGTGACGTGCATGTTTAACAGACACGTCAGGATGGATTCGTTATTACACCCTTAGCTGAGAATTAAATTAGGATTTCAGCAAACACCATACAACACTCAGTGCCACGGCCTCACTGTAACGCTTCATTCGTCACCCTGCAAAGCAATGTTGTGCCATTTGCATGTCATTGCTTGGCTGTTTTTTGTTTGTTTTTTAAACTGGTTAACTGGTACCTCTGCCTTCTGGAAATATATTTCAGAGAATATTAAGCTTCATTTGCAAAGGCAGAACACAGCAAAACAGGCTAATTACAGAATCAGAATCTCTTGAGCTGGAAGGGACCCACAAGGACCACCTGTACCTAGAGCCACGGTTGCCCCATCCCAGGCACAACATCCAGCTCTTGTTAAACTTCATGCAGTTGGTGATTGCTCAAGATCTCTTTGCAAGGCCTTTTTGCCCTCAACGGAGTCAGCAGCTCCTCCTACTTTATGACCATCAGCAAACTGACTTAGCATGCACTCGAATCCCACCTCTGGATTATTTAAAAACGTTGAAGAGAACTGGAGCCCTGGGGAATCCAACCAGTATCTGGCCATCAGCCTGAACACTACTAATGAAAATCACTGCTTATTCCTCATTCAGAGATTTGTTCAATCTGCACGTACAGGCGGCTCTAGATCTGTTACAAACACCCTGAATTTGGGGTAAAAGACTTCCGATGGTTTCAGCACTTCTGAAGTGAGATTTCAGCGTCTGCCCAACTCTAAGATCCAACAGATTCTGATTTTAAATGCTGGGAGAAACTGTAAGCTGAGAGAAATACCACGTGACCAAGGACCATGTTTGCGATCTCAGTGCTATCATTTCCAAACTACAGCTTGCCGTGTCAAGCTAGCTGAGATGATTTCCATGATTATTTTAAGCATGTTTTTCTTAGCAGCTGCTAACTACCTGAAGATATTTCCTACACGTATCTCCTACGTGTGATAAAGAAATCACAGCTTGAATAAGGTTATGAAAAAAAAAAAAGCCTAGATACCAGAGAGCTAGACTCTATCATTGGACTGCATTGCTTTCCCTTATGCAGCTTCTGTAACCACTGCACCCTCTGCAAGGATCCGTTTTGCCACTGCAAGTCTCTCATCCAGAACTGGCCTGCCTCCTACAGATAATTACTTCTTCTTTAACCCATTCATTTATCTTAGATGCACTCATTCAAAGATCCCACACCCTACCAAGCTATGACAAGTTCTCACCAGCATCTGCAAGGTCCGTTGCAGAAGATGCCTTTGCTGGCTGTCCCAAAGCAAAAGGATGGGGCTGGTGGTTACCAGGAGCAAAAAGCTCTTGCTGCTCTGCCTGGACATGAGAAGACCTCCTGCTCCCAAGCAAATGCTCCTGTTGTTGGCAAGCTGCTGGTTTTGTCAGTTCATTGCAGAGAGCTAGAAAGCAGAAGAATGCATCATCTCTAATCTGTGTTGGTGTTAAACTTCTATTTAAAACAAAAATCTTGGTAAATTATGAGATTTCAAGTCTCTGGTCACTGCTTTGCCTCTTATCACAGCTTCTGAAGTCTAGGCGTTAGAAGCAACCCACACATACCTGATGAACAGAAAACATCACAGAAGCCAAAGGTGACAGTAAATGCTGATTTTCAGAATTCAGTGTCCATAGATACCACCCAGATTTTTGCCACCACAATTAAAATGATCAGTTTGCTTCCTGTTTCTGCCCACTGTACGTCCTACACCAAGCACAGCTGCTTCAAAGGAAGTTAGCAATTCATGCTATGAAAACTTCCCTACCTAGCCCAGCTGCTTCTGTGCAGTTTGCTCGTAGAGTTGGAGATTCTTGGTACTGTATTAAATAACTGCTGATTTATACGAAATCACACCACAATATGAGAATTTAAAAGGTGCCTATTTATGTGCGATTGCATATCCCAGTGATGGCAAATTCTGGATGCAGGTGTCCTGTGATTTTCTGGGGACTTTAATAATTCAAGCTCTGAATCAGCAGCATGTTGCCATGCACACCAGCTGTCAGGACGTGAATAATATCACTGATGGATTACTCAGCTGGAAAATGACAGCAACTGTCTTTAAGCGTGCTGAATTTATATCAAACCTTGCTAAAAAGGTGCAAAGGTTTTACAAAAGCCTGGAAACGACAGACCCATTGAAATGCAGCAGTATGTCTACCCGGCTGCGCTTCAAAAAGTGAAGAGTGTGCATATGAAGACAGCGGGTACCTGATGCTATTTCTAACCCACTTTAGCAAACCATGCCAGAGCATTGCAAAGGCCATATCCAGTGCTTTGAGGCACTCCGGAACGTTTTGTGGCAAGTGGATCAAGCAAGAGCAGCATGAGCAGGGCAGCACCTCCTGTCTTCAGAGTGAGGCGTCGCATCTGGCTCTTGGTTTGCTGGGAGGGAGTCAGCGCTGTGCCCAAAGGGCAGCTCTCCTGCTTCTCCTTCCACACCATCCCTCGCTCAGCACCTAGCGTGTAGTCCCACATGACATCCTCAAACTGGAACATCAGCAGGCTGCTGGGTGCATTGATCACCATCCTGGGGAAGGAAAGGGGAGGCTCTTAAAAGCAAGGACATCACTAACGCAGCAGGTACTGCCTAACAGCTCCATTTGCTTCTGTGTAATACAAACCCTGAGGGTAATTAAACAGAACTGAGAAAATGATCACTTCTTCGAGAAAGAAAAAAGCAGTAGCAATTAGTCCCATCAATCAGACACCGTACTTCTAATGCACATAGCCTGCCTGAGCTCTGTGCAGCTCTTCTCATCCCACACTATGGTAAATTCACTGCCACAAAGGATGAAAGTTAATGAAATAAAATACAGATGTCCCAACAGTGGACTGAATTCAATCAATGCAATGCCACAAGGAATTGGAGACACCATACGATCAGGGGCCTTAAACCTGAAGTAGAGGGGTGTCCTGGGACTGGCTGGGATGGAGTTAGTTCTCCTCCTAGCAGCTCACCTGATGCTGCATTTTAGGGTCACAACCAGAAGAGCGTTCACAACGCATTGGTGTTTTAGCTCTCACTTATCCAGAAGCTGGGAACCACCTTTAGAGGTGTGGATATGAAGGAACCTGGAAGCATTTTCCACTGTTGGCTTTTCTACTGAGACAGGTCAGGGGGAAAGCAAAGGCTTTGTCAGGCCTTGGCTTGTTTCTCCAGCCTCTTAGTAATTTGAATTCAGCTTTACAGTTCAGTTCTTGCCTTAAATGATATAGAAATGGGAAACTTTAGACTGCTGAAAGAACCAAGCAAAGCATTTTCAGCCATTGTTAATAAAAACAACTTGTCAAAGCAGTCCAGAAGCAGTAAAGTCCTTTAAAACTTACTTGCAAGAAAGATAGGTGGCAGAATACAGAATTTCTTAAATTACAACCTAATCTACCTAATTGGGTAGGGTCTGACTGCAGCTGTTGTCACCAACCTGTTTTTGGCAGCACGGAAAGATACGGGGTCCCCCCTGCTGCTGCCCACCAGCACTCTCAGGCAGCTCCCAGTCAGGTAATTGAACACACGGATCTTCCCATCAGCGCAGCCGCTGACAACTCTGAGAGAGAGCAACTCCAGAGACAGAACTTCCCTGAAAACACAACGTGCAGTTGCGTGGTGCAGTCGCCGTGCCTTCACGTGGAGACAAGATCAACTGCCCCTTGTTTTGCAAGGGATGCAATGGCCTGCCTCTACCAACAGGCTGAAAAAACACAGCAGGAGCAATCAAGATATTTAGAAGACCTGCAGAAGTTCTTCAGAACCTGTCTTGTGAAGAGCACCAAAGTGACCATGGCCAGCACACGAAGCCAATGCTCATCCTCAGAGTAACCGCTGTGATTGCAGCTCTCTGCCACATTTAACATCTTATTTTTGTGTCTAGGAAAGCCAATAGAACAATAAGATGCTATGGTTCTCGTAGCTCTAATAAGCAAGTACTACACATTGATCTAGCATGCAGTTGGTAGGGTTCAGCATGCAATGCAGCCACCATGAACATACACAGTGTCAGCTCTCGACCAAGTTACATGGCACCCAATTGAATGAAGGCTGGGATCCTTGACATTTTGGACTATGCACTGTCTGTCTTCAGCCACTCCTGCTTGTGAGCCAGCAGCTGTGTATTTGTATTTTAGGTTGTTACAGATCTTCACAACTGACAAATGTTGGTTATGACCAAACGTTGGTTATGATCACTTTTTAGGTGGAGAACTGCTGGAAGAGGATATTTCACATTCTAGCACTGACCATTATAAGATATTTTGTGTTCCTGTAAAGGAATAGAATTCCTATTCTATTCCACAGATAGACTACACCTTGAAACACACTGCCACTTACTTCGGGTGACGGAAAGCTGTTAGGCACCTCTTAAGGTCTCCCACCATGCTCCATCCAAAGGCGTATCCATCACTGCTTCCCGAGACAAGGTGCCACTGATCAAAGGACAAGCACCTCACCGGGCCTAGGTGCCCTTCTAGGGTCTGAGAGTAAAAGAAACCGGTGAAAAACTGACCGTGGTGGGAGGGGCAATTACAGTCTTAGCCCAGGTGAGAGTGGGTTATCATGCTCCCAAAATGCATCTCCATTTGCAGCTCAGTGCCATTCCTCTCAGAAATCTGGATTCATACTGCTTCTGGTCACCTGTAAAGCTAATAAGCAGACTCTGGCCTCAACCTTTACATTGCAGAGCAGCCATCCAGTTTCTTATAAACTGCTATTGCTTCTGAGAGCAACAAACTTCCTATTCTGGGCTAACCCATGGCACCTCCAACCCTGGAAGCTGCTTATCCAGCCTTCCTACACCCCTCTCAGGTTCTGAATGCTTCTACAAGAGCAGAGTTAAACGTACCTACAGAGATTAAATAACGAGGGGACTTGAATACAAGGCAATATCCCAGATAAGAACGTAGATTTTTGCCAACCAGTTTTCATGTTATTCTTTCACCAATAATTCTGCAGTTCCTTTTGTCACTTTGGACTCTCCTGTTATTTCTTCGCTTTGTTTTGGTTCTAGAGAAAGTCTCTGGGGCAGAAACTAGCTATGATAAACTAGTACAGTAAACTAGCACAGGATTATCCACCTAAGAAACTTACTTTGAGCAGAGCGCCTGTGCCAGCATGCCAGACTTTCACCAGCCCTCTGTCACACCCACTGACAGCATAGGTTCCATCCATTTTAACAGCATAAACAATATTGCTGTGTTTCAGAGTCCGGAGACATAACCCACTATCCAAGTTCCACACTGTTAGGATTAAAGAGGAGAAATGCTCTGATGGAGAAAGAGGAGAAATGATCTGTCCCTATTGTATGGTTTTGTTTTCTTCTGAGTGCAGTGTGAATTAAAAGATGCTGCTGCAGAAGGATCTGCCCCCCTGTGCCTGTAGCTCTTCCTGGAGCCACATGTTGACATAAAGAGTGTGACTACATAGCAAAGCCCTGACAATGGCACATCCTTTCAATACTTAATCTGCAAGTGGGTAACAGGGCAAAGCTGCAAGCTGTACCACTGTCCTGAGATTTGCTCTGCTCCTGTAGCCACATAGCCATTAACAAACAAATAAAATGAGCAATAATAAGAATAAAAAGCCACCCTTATACACTTGTCTTCAGACTATCACCATATATATCACTGCAGAACTCCCCGGGTACTCTGCCATTCCTTTGGCTGCACAGCTCCTAGCTTTGGCTCTCACCTTTCACCATCCCATCTGTGCCTCCCGACACAAACTTCCAGCCGTGTAAATCCAAGCAGGTGATGGTCCCACAGTGACCAGTAAAGATTTTCATGCAAGCACCACTGTATATATCCCAGCATCTATATGGTAAAGGAAATACAGTGATTAATGATATAATTTATGGATGATTAATTACTTCCTACTTAACTGGCCCAGCTCTTCTCAAATCCATGCTACATTAAGGTCAGGAGCCATCCCAGTGAGTTAATGAGGGATTCAGAACAATCATATCAGGCTTAATGTTAAATTTTTTACACTTGGTCTGCTCTTCCACCACTGAGCTGCCCAGAAACATGTAGTTGGATTTCAGCTCTGGCATGGCTACATCAAATTGACCTTCAGATGGAGAGCTTTACAGATAAGGTTATTTCTTTGCTGGTGGATAGCAAGATGATTTCCGTTGACTTTGTCTTGAGAACTCAACAAACAACACTCCTGGGGAGGGGAAGGGCAGGCAGGAGAGCCTGACTCACTCTTCCCTTATTGTTAAATGCTGTCTTTGTGGATGTTGTGCATGTACCATGCCAGAGCTGTCGAGCTTTTCACCCCTCGTTTGACACCCCTGAGATTCAGTGGTAAATAAGATTTAGCAGCAGCTGCTCATCTCCACCCCTTTGTGTCAACACACAGGACCTGGGCAGGAGCAGCTGCACACCAGCAGCAGGGTGCAGGATCTGCTCAGCACAACAAACCTCCTGCAGCGTCGTGGAGAAACTTCATGCTGACCTCAGCAGGCACAGAACCTCACTGCTGGCACCTACCACACACATCCCTGGTGCTTTAAGGTACAGTGATACATGGGTTATATGAAAGCATCTTCCTACTTTATCATTCAGTATTGGGTGAAACTGGAAAACAGAAGCAGTTCTATGGTGGATATATTTGATTTATCAGCTTTACTTTCTTCATTACTGTGGTGAAAGTAATGGTCAGGAGGATTCATAAAGGATTTAAGCTCTAATTGTTTAGATTTTCCAGGGGGGTGTGAGTCAGGGCACAGTCCCAGGGCTGCTCACCTGATGCTGAGATCACAGCTCGTGCTAAGAACGAGCCCTTTCTTCTCATCAAGCAGCAGTGCTTTGATGCTCCCAGCATGCCCAGAGAGCACAGGTGGCACTTCTCTCATTGCCAACGTGTTAAAAATCCTCACTTTTCGGTCTGCAGAGCCAATGGCTACCAAGTTTCCCCCGGCATAGTGGATTACTCTGTTTGGGTCTGATCTGGATAAGGAAGAGTGATTGAGATGAGCTTTTGCCAGTTAACAAGCCCTAGCAGTACTCCATGCTGAGTGATCCTCGAAGGGCAGCCTGATGGGCAGCCTGTTTAGGATGTGGATCCTCTGCAGAGCACAACCATGGTCCTCATTCTGCACTCCCAGGTTCATATCTGGAAGGTAAGCTTTAGAAAGGGGAGTGGGCTCCTTCCAGCTCCACATCGCTTGTGATATAGCATGGGTCCTAACCCTTGTGTCTTCAAGAGTGATTCCATTTGGCATCTTTATTAAAGGCAAAAAGAAGATTTGATACTGTGGGTTGCTTATCACTGATACCACGACACTTCTCCAGCCATAGATGCCCACAGAAGTACTGCAAGGAAGGGGACAGGGTTTCAGAAGCCCTGTTTGGCCCTACAGAGGTGGTGCAGAATACAGTCAGGTGCAGCCCACGTACCGATCAGTGAGGACACGAATACTGTAGGAGCCACAGAATACATTCCTCTCTTCCAGCTGTATGGTGTCAGTTTGCAGATCACGATAGGCTGCCTGCAGGTTGTTTTCCTCCTCCTCCTTGTCCTCCTGGTGGAGAGAGATAGGGAAGCATTACTCAGAGATGGGGAGAACAGAGTACTGTTCCCCAGTATTAGCCATATCAGCTTACCCCCCACCAGGAACAATAGTGATGGAAAGTGTCAGTAAAGAACAACCAGCATGCAGTAACTCCCTGGTTAGCACAGAAACAAGGCTTCTTCCCTTCTGCCTCACTCAGTGGCAGCAGGCACTCTTTGCCCACTGGAATAAAGGCCATGTCCCCATGATGCCCAGCCTTGCCAGTGCCATGGCCTCAAAGCTACTACTGTGCCTAGTAGTGGGAAGCATTAGGACAAGGCATCCATCTGGGCATGGATGCTGGCTGCTTCCTGTGCAAGAAGTGGCTGAGCATGCATTGGTCCTTATGAGCTGCTTGAGATGGCGCAAGCCAGAAGCAGAAAAGCAAAGCAATTCCAAATTCACAGTTCTGTTTTCCAAGGCAACCATGTCCTCCCTTCTCCCCAGGATGGAAGAGACACAGAAGGCAAACCCCCTCCAACATACCTGCGTTTTACTTTTGGAGCTGTGGTCTCTCACTTTGATGACACATCCCTTTTCATTTAACTGTGGAATTGCCACGCTGACTATTTTAGCATAGTTGGGAACTGCTCCCCGAGGGCACAAGCCCTGGAATAAACCAACAGAGGCAACACGATCACAGCAGAGCTTGGTCTCTATTAACCAGGATGAACCTCTCTGAGCTCTGCTGTACTGCATCCCAACCACCAGCTCTGGATTTTCACAATGAAACCTAGCATTTCCATCATCCTATGTAGAGCAAATAAAGTTCACTGGGCAGAGCTAAACTGACCTGAGATCACCAAGTCTTGCTTTCAGAATGTCCTGATCAGCGTTCAGGGCTGCAGGCTCCCTAAATGTCACTAAAAGCTATTCTGTTGTGTTTGAGACTGCACGAACATCCGGCCCAACTTTGCAGATGAAGGAAGCAATAGGGTGAAGCTGGGAGGTGGCCTCCAGAAAGGCACCTCCATCTCATGGTTTGGGCAACGACGGGGGAAACAATCAAATAAGGGCATACTGATGGCAGAAGTCCAGGCACCGTACCTGCAAATACAGGATTTTCTTCTGTACTGCTTTTTGACACACATGCTCCTTCTCAACTTCTTTGGCCAGAAAAGCCCAGTATCTACTCACGTTGGCACATGTTTTAAGGGATTTGTTATCCAAAAGCCCTGAGGAACAAAGAGGACAGAGCAGAGGACAACATCCACGTGAGAAGCCGCCTGCTGCGCTCAGGGGAAACCACCCTTGGAAAATGAGGGATGCCTTACCCAGGATGTACTGGGAGAGGTGAACCGGCAGGCAGCGAATGAAGTCCTTGTGTGTGACATGAGAAAGCGATGGGAGAGATGTAGGACGTGGAGGGACATCTGCATGGGCTGAGGAGACAGTAGGTGAGGCAACCTCTGCACCAGGGCCCTCTGGGATGGGGCTGCTGGCAGCTGGGGGACAGGAGCTCACTGCTGGTGCTGGCCCACCTAGAACACATTGGAAGGGACAGACAGTGATGGGACTGCTGTCAGTGCAGCCAGGGCTGAGCTGGGTGGGAGTGCAGTCCTACAGTTTTCTCCTTGCAAATGGGACGCTTCCCAGGTAGCAGCACTAAGGGGGGGGGAGGGAAGGGGGCGGGGGGGAGAGGGGTATTGGGGGAATATGTCCTGGACAGAATGAAAATATCAAAACAGCCTCTTGTTAAGGATGTTCTCTGAGCGGAGTACTCCTGCTTTAGCCATCAGATTTCCTTCCGTACAAATAAGTCTGTCACGACGCTGCAGCAGGAAAGAGTACGACCAACCTCCCCGCCGTCCCCCCAGATAACGTTCAGGCAAACACAGCGGGTGCCCTTCTCGCCAAAGCGCAGCCCCGTCCTCCCACCTGTCCGGAGGAAGGGCTCAGTGCTGCCCGACCCCGCTGCCCGTCGGCCCCGCTCAGCGCCGAGGCTCGGACCGGACCCGCAGCCCCGCACCGCCTCCATCCGGGGCCGCCCCGCCCCGCGCTGCCGGGAAACCGCGACGCGTCGGCCCGGTGCTGCGAGCATCGTCCGTGCGGTGCGGGGCGGCCCCAACAGGAGGGACGGCTGCCCCGTGCGTGGTGGGCAGAGGCAGCGGGACGGCCAGGGCTCTGCTGTGCCCGCTTCCCGTGGGCTGCGGGGCTCTGGCACGTGGAGGAAAGCAGGGCTCCAGCTCTGCCACAGCGTTGTTTTCCTGCGACATGGCAAACCCAGCGCTCCCCAGCAGCACCGAACACCTACAGGTGCCCCACGTGCCTGACTGTGCCATTAAGCCATAGATGGGAGCAGGTTCCCTGCTCAGTGCAGGCAGGGAGGTATGAGTATCTACCAAAACCACACTGGGACCCCAAAGGATGCCCCCACCTCCCTGCAAGCAGCCTGGACCGTGCCCTGCTCTGCCACCTGCTTCCAAAAGCAAAACCTGGAGGGAGTTCTCCATCTGCACCGCACTGAGCCACACCTGGAGTACGTTCCAGGGACAAACACGGAGTACGTTCCAGGGACAAACACGGAGTGCAGGACATGGAGGAGCTGAGCCCAGCAGCCGGGCAGCAGTCTGTGCTCCTTATCTTCTGCACACCACCGGAGCTCAGCATGGCCTGGCTGTGACTCAGCCCCTTTGTTGGCTGCAGTGCTCGTGCCCCAACTGAAAGCATTTTGCTGGAGTTCCGTTCGCCATGGCTGCAGGTTGGGGTCTGTGTTCTGCAGCAAGCGCTGCATTCCTGACATTCATTTACAGATTAATACCAGAGAGTCAAAGCAGGTAAACCAAAGTGAATGTTTTCCTGGCTCAGCCTGTTCTGGGGTGCTGAAAGCTTTGGGCAGGTGCTCCAATCTGCTGGGGCTCAGGCAGTGCTGGGATGCTGCTCTCTGCCACAGGGTTTGGATGATGCTGTGTGGGGCTGGGGCTTGGATGCAGTGATCCCCACCAGTTCCTACCAGCTCAGGATATTCTGTGTTTCTGTGATTCTCTGACCTTCTGGAGTGAGCCAACAGTCCAGGTTCTACTGCAAAACCTCCCCTAACAGCCCTTCGGAGGCACAGAGGACCACCACATCACCCTGGGGATGCTGTGGCCCCAGAACTCCATGTCCTGTGGCAGGTTCTCGAGGTGGGGTGGCTGGAAGCTGCCGCTCATGGATCACTGCATTGCTGTAGGGCATCTTCAGCTTGTCTTCCACGTGGAGCACATGGCTGGTGCCTACATGCATCTCCTCCTGGACTTGGGATGGGGAACAGCAGGTGCTGAGCTGCTGTGCTTTCTGTGCAGGGCCCTGCAGATTTCTCACTGCCCTCCATGGACGCCTACACCAGGGACTAATGGATGTGCTGGCAGAGTATCACTGCAGGAGATAAAGCCTTGAGGGAGATGGTAGGACCTCTCATCCACCCAATGGCATGTGCTGCAGTGGGACATCCCTGCTGTGTGTGCAGCATCCTTGAAGGGCTGAGGGTCTCAAATGGAACCCAGAACAAAGCTGGAAGCCTGTCCTGATGGCTAACAGGAATACATGTTGTTCTCAGACAAGAGATGTCACAGATGGAGGGGTTCACCCTGTGAGAATTGGGTATTTGAGGCTCAGGGTGCCCTACACGCAGCATGGCCAGCTGCCATCAGGACCTACTGCTCACCCCACAACGTTTGCACAAGTTCTGGAAGCACTGACTTCATTGGCAAGGGTTGGCTCTCGGTGGTTGCACTGTCCCTGCCATGATCCTGCTGCAGGAGGAGGAAGCCAGAGAGCAGTACAGGTTGTGTTCTCCTGCAGCACGAGTCAGCAGCAGTTACTGATTTACCCCATCCCATCCATCCGCACAGCCCCATGGAATTCCCTGCTCTCCTGGCTCCAGTGCCTGTAGTGGGGACTTTGCTCAGGGAGCTGATGCCATGATCCAGGTTTTGGCACAGGGTGCGCAGCCGCTCAGTGCCTGGCACAGCTTTTCCCGCAGCAGCCCAAGAATCACACAAGAACAGCCCTGGGGAAGGGGATTACTGTGGACTGCAAACTTTAAATCCAGTGGGAAACCCTTCTCTGAAGGCAGAGCTCACACTCGTTGCATTTTTGCTTCAGCACTCGGCAGGACTGGGACCTGAAGTGAGCCATCCTCTTATTATGAACCTCAGACTTCGGTGCTACATCGCTGTAGCAATTTCCTTACAAGGGCTTTGGAGAGCAGGGGTCAGAAGAGAGCCGGAGTGCTGCAGGACTTTGGAATCCCTTACAGAACCCTCCGTGGGACCTCTCTGCCCCAAACCTGAAATGGTAGGAAAGGGTCAGATAAAAAGCCCCATGGGCAGCCCGATGTGACAGCACCATAAAGAAGGACTTTTCATTCAGAACAAACCCAGCAAGGCTGGAGCCCCTTGGGGTCACCTCACCATCCCCAGCAGCTCCCGGCTGCACCTGGTTGGGCTTTAATATCTCCCAGGATGGGGTCTGCACAGACTCCAAGACAACCCATTTCCAGTGCTGGTACAAAGCCTCGGTGCAAAGCAGAGCTTTGGCTTCCCCTGACCTCATGCATCGCTTCTGCTCTGCAGGCTCTGAGTGAGCTGTCATGCTGCACTAAGGCAATTAATACCATTCTAATGCAATTTTCCCTTGCCAGCTGCCCACAGCCAGGGCACGCTGGAGATGCTCTGCTTGGGGCCTTGGCTGTGCAGAGCAGAACGAGAACAAAATTGTCTGCAAAGCACCTTAGTGCCTCCCTGCCCCTCTGCAAGCAGCGGGGTGCAGCGAGCAGCCCTGTGTGTGCTTGTGAGCTGTGCTGCCCAGCTGTGGCAGGGCACAACCCAGGTGCTGGGAGCAGGGCAGTGGTAAGTGAGGCTTTGCAGCCTTGGCTGGAAACACAAACACCCTCCTCTGCATTTCTGTAATAGGGAAAACATCCTGGGAATGGGGCTCCCGGAGCAGCCCTCTGCCAGGGGTTTGGTCCTGGCTCCTGTGTGGCTGCTGGTGGCATGTAGGCTGGGTGGGATTCCTACAGAGGGACTGCATTCCTGCACACATGTCCATAGAGCGATGGCTGCAGTGCCACGGGCTGCACAGTGGGGAGGGCATCGCCGGCAAGGGCAGCAGATGGCAGGGCCAAGCCCTGGGCACAGCATGGCCAGGCATGCAGGGAAGGGAGGGATGCTTGCTGCAGGCTGGGAACATGCCTTGCCTGTGCTTGCTCACGGCCACAGGCCTGATGGTTATTTACACTGAATGGGAGCGAAGCAGAAATCTGAACCCGCTGTCCCTGATGTGGGGGAGCAGTGCCCTGCAGCAGGCACAGACTTTGCTCCCATTTCAGGGCACTGCAGGGTCTGTGGTGTCACTGCACAGTGGATGCAGACAGGCCTGGCCAGGTCTCACTGCAGCTCTGCTGTCCCTGCTCCCCACCACCCTCCCTGTCCT
>PPHD01020870.1:742-13470 GCA_002909625.1 Bambusicola thoracicus | reverse complement strand
CTGCTGTTATCTACCCTTCCTGTTTATAGGCTCCCTTCAGGTACTGAAAGGCTGCAATGGGGTCACTCCGCAGCCTTCTCTTCTCCAGGCTGAATAAGCCCAGCTCCCTCAGCCTGTCCTCATAGGAGAGGTGCTCCAGTCCCCTGATGCAGAGGCATTACTGACCACATAAAAATCAAAACACGAGCAATAATGTTTTGAATGCCAGTGCTTGTCTCTGGTGAAACGCATGTTCATTCTGTAGGGTTCTGCATTTTTTGCAGTGCTGCAGTTCATTCTTCATTCCAGGCCAAAGTTAAAATACTCACTTCCATTTTACAGGAGACAAATATTACAGTAAGCCACAATACCAATAATCCACATTTTCTTGGAATATTTCTGCATCTTGTAACATTACCTCCATTGAGATGTCTAATCACTCACAGATGGGAATTATAAGAGAGCAGATAACAGAAAGGGTGATAGATACTATGAAACGTGATAGCTTTTGTACAGATTAGTCAAATTTGGACAATCTACAAATCTGTTGTACAATAGCACACAAACAATCACACCCCCCATGGCAGAGGGCCTAGGGTTCTTTAGGGTCCCTTCCAACCTTAGCCACTCTGTGTTTTTGACATACATGTAGAAAGGAAATAAATGTCCCATTAAACATAAAATGTGCATTCTTTTTACTGTGGACAGTAGTTTTGTTCATTCTGAGACTGAATGTACAGATGGTTGCCACAGTGGCTCTCCTTCACTATCCTGCAGTTGCAGAAGTGGACTAGCAAACAAAACTCGAGTGTCTCATCTTTTCACACAACAAAGGTGCCATGTGCTGCTTTATCAGCGTAAGCACATTTAGTGGCAAAGCTACTGCTTTTCTTTTCCTATTACATTTATCCTACAATAAAGATCTTTTCACTGCTGATTGCACTGCTGTTGCTTCAGGAGCAGTGACTACAAGCCACGAAACTTGTTGTGCTTGGCGTGATATAATTCCACTGGAAGAACAAGAAACATCTCCATACAGACATCACACAGGCCCTGGGATCATGAGGAGCTAATGTTCATTTTGACCATACTGACTTTCTAGAATGCACTTCAGCACATAATTTACATCCCCGGTAGGCACGTCCAGCAATAACCCATTAGAAATGTCACTACCCTGCCAACATGGGTGGGTAAGGAGTGGTACTGAGTCACCCCCCAGCTGCATTAGCACAGTTCAGACATGATGCTAAGACTGTGGAACATTATGAACTTATCCTGCCTTCAGAAATAAAAATAAACAAATGAATACATAAAAATTAAACTGGAATAAAAAATGAAACCAATCAACCAAAAAGAGTAACTTTTAAGCCTGAGGTCCCTGTGATCTATTCCCTGCCTCATGCCATCATGCATCATAACCCCTGCCTGGGTTGTACTGAAAGACAAAACCTGTGTTTTACTAATGTTATATTAATTTTTCCACAGACCCGCAGGAGAAACACCAGTGACTTTTTTCGTAGAGGGGGGTCAGCACTGGGATGGCTATTTTTATTGACTAGGTCTATTGATTTATATGCTAGCATAGTTCAGCTGTTTACTCAGGCATTTCCCCATGGGCTTGCTTAATGGAGAAAATGTCTGCATATATGTATGACTAGCTGAGTTTCTTTGCACTTCTTCGTTATTAGGTTAAAAACTTCAGTTTTGTTTGCCTGGATTGTCGTAGTTAATGTGATGGTGAAGTTCTCCAAAATTTCACAGTAAAGTCACGCATCTCTCTGCAGAACACAAGACTCAAGTAATTAAAGACAAATATGCAGCAATATAAGTTCAGGTACATGCCCTTTATTTTTGTTTTCTTCCCTGCAGCTGTGGCTAAGACAGAGGCTGCAGTACCTCTGCTGAGCATCACACAGAGCTTTATGGAAGAGTCATGGAAGTAATTCCTCACTTTGGTGGGCTCAGACCCTGCTGCTGGGGGGCTTTCATCAGTGGCATGAGGAATACTGGCAGTGGGTTGACTGCTTGTCGAACAAAATGGGATCAGTGCACCACCATTGTGTCTGCATTGAGTCACTCATCCCATGTCTGCACGCGCTGCAGCAGACTTCTTGGGAGAGTATTTTGGTAAACAACTGGAGCAAAGTTTTTTTTTTTTACTGGCAAGTGCATGGATAAATAATCTCCCCATTGCTGTCTGTGTGGATGGTTCTATATTGCACTGTATTCTATGGCAATTGTTCAAAAGATGCATATGGAGAAAATAGCGGGTCCCTTCTGCGCTTCTGCAGGAAAAAATGCCTCAGTGATAAGGGAAAGGGAGAGAATTAGGGTTCCAGACCCAGCTTTCTGGAATATAGTTGCCCTTTACATGAATAAACAGCTGCAACAGTCCTGAAGGACTGTCCCTCAGGCATAATTCCTTAGGAAGCCTCCTGCTGAGCCAGGCCCTTCCTTTTTGTCCTCCAGCTGCCCTCCTTCCAGCTGGTTTATGGCCTGCTTCAGCAAGAAGCCCAAGGCTATCTGCAGCCTGCTGCCAGAGGCCCAGGATCCCAGCCACAGAAACACTTCTGCTGTGGGTCACTTTGTAAACAGGAGATGCCGTCACCCTTGCTGCATCGCTGCAGCCTGAAAAAACCTACTGTGGGCCAGACAGCCAAAGCTTTTTGAGGAAGCTTAGCAGAAATAAGATGATTTAACTGCACAGCACCTGGCTGCTGCACCTGCCCTCATCCGGCGGCTGTCAAATCCAGGGAACTGGGATGTCTGCAGCACAGGGAGCTTCCAGGTCCTGTGCATAGAGAGTTTGGTGCTTAAAGTATATGATCTTCTGCATCGTACACTAGGTTTCAGCTGTGCAACAGGTATGCAGCTTGCAATCTAGGTCAATGAGATATGCTCGATTCTCACTGAAATGACCTCACTGCTGGGCTTCATCAGCTTACACAAGAAGGATGTGGTGCAGTATTACATTAAAGTGCCAAGCCCTTCTTTAAGAATAAAGCAAAGAGTGTTATGATCTATTATGTATAAATTGATTAATTTGGTGACTTGATAGCGGAGTTATCCTACACCATCTGAAACAGTTCAATATTTGCCTTTAAAGGCAGTGGCAGAACTGATCAAGTGCAGGCTCCTGTGCTGCTGAACTCATCCTTGCACAGGATGACTAAACCAGATGTTATTCGCTTTGAAATTCAAAGGAAACTTTACTTACTGGGTTTTTCTTAAGAGCAAAATGTAGGATGACTGACTATGTTGCTCACCCTCAAGACCAACAGACCAGTTTGCCAAATCTAGCGTGAAGATTTAAAAACATGCTTGCAGAAGCAGGATTATGAGATTATGGCACTATGCAATAGCACCACAGACAACGGGGAATTATTTACAGTGCATCGAAACATTTGTCCTCACAGGAATGTAAGCTTATTTGTTTTTATATCCATCGACAATTCTCTGAAGTATTGGAATGTCTCAGTCCCAAGTAAATGACACATCTTTTGCTTTTTTGTTGCTAACAACAGATGAAAGTTGTTGACCAATTGAAAATTGTGGTAAATTATCATGATTTTAAAAGCAAAAGGTTGTATGCCAAGTATGCACTGGGACTACTAAACCCAGGAGAAGAATACAGTGGGATTTCAGAGAGTCAAGTGATTTTACATCAAAGTGTAACATGTGAATACACAGATTCATCAACAGTGGAAAGAATGGGAAATCCATTAAAGAATTACATTACTTGAAATCTAAGGAAAAGTATGCAAATTTAAGTTACAAAATTCTTATGAGAAGAAAGTGCTTGTATGTAAATTTCTCCACAGAAGATAAACTCTTCTAATTGAAGCATTCACTAAAGTCTCTGAACTCCCTAAATCGAAATAGGCTTCTTACGCATAAGTAAATTCTCAGCCGGCATAAATCTCTCCAGCTTTAGCCCAAACTGAATTCACAGACTGGAATAAACCCTTGTGTCTGAAGCAAGCTTTATATTCCCTTACCTCTAAACGTAAGGGATGCTGTCTGTTTTGCCTGACCTACATTCAGAATAAGACAGTCACACAAACCACGATAATCCTTTAGAAAGTAACTACAGCTCACCTGTATGCACCAGCCTTAGAGCAGACCTTTATTTTAACTGTGACAGCACTTGGGGGAAAAATTTATTTGGAGCTAGTATTTCAGGTGACATCAAAAAGTGGAAAATCGAGATCTTTGTAGATCTATGTCTCGCTGGAGATATACTAAGAAAGGTGTAAGGAATCGGACTTGCAGTTTCCTTGGTGATCTGCACTTGATTTACATGCTGGTGCACTGAGAACAGTGACGGATAACAACTGCTGAAACATTGAAAGTTTTGGAAACGCTGTGAATTTGAGTCCTGGCTTTGGAAAAATTAAACTGTAAGAAAACTATATTCAATGAGGATGAAGTTAGAGGCAGGCATATCTGCTAGGATTAAGCCAAGTAAACTGCCATCTAGGTTTCCTACGTGTAGATTTTCTGCCCAGTTGGATAAAGTATGTAGAAAATCGATTGAATGCCTTGTATAAGCTGGTCTCTGAGGACTAACTTTAATGAAAATGTCATGACTAGAACGTTCTGCTTCAAACTCTACACCTGACTACTTTTCACATCTACAGCACCATACAGAAAACCCAAATCTGCCGGGCAGACTGGAGCAGGACCTTTCAGAGGGCTGGAGCTCCAGCTGTGGGACTCAACTTGTGATCAAGCCAGAGGCGCCTCAGAGCTTGGAAAGGCTTTCTTTCAGTACCCCTCCTCTCCCATTGGAGAGTCTTTTGAACTGTTCAGGAGGACATAAGCTCAAATAATCTGAATTTTAGAATCATGGAATTTAGGCACCTGGCCTGACACCTGTTGAATTCGATGTCCTTCATTTCAATTATTCATTCAGGACCATTTTAGGTAAGACTGCCAGAAGAAATGGGACAAAAGCCAAGTCTTCTTTCGTATTATGTAACTGATATCACTACTATGATGAGGGGAAAAAAATCACTCCTTTTAAGTAGTTTTTGAAGCAGATGAAGTGAATCTTCCCATTGTGAACTCTGAGTAACAAAAACTCATTTTTAACATTGATCTCAGAAGTATAAGGGACTTGGATCCATCATCAGTATTTTTATTAACAGATTAGGAAACCTCAAATTAAACACAACTTGCTCTATCCACAGACAAATTTTTACCAAGAGCTAATCTGCTAAAATTTCTGTTCAGATTAAGTTGACATTCCCAGACTGTAGAAAGGTAGGGCTTTTTTAGTCTCCCATTTATATCATGTTATTGTGAATTAAAATACACCTCTGCTAAAGTCAGTGAAAACTTTTATCAACCATTTGAATGAGGTCAAGATTTCAGTAAGTTGGTCTAAGCACAGAAATTAAAATAAACTCTATATCTGTGCATAGTAACATACGTTTTCATGCTAATCCACTAGGAAGAGAAGAGAATTAATAGGAATGGCACTTACTCTAGGAAAACGCCACCAGTTCCTGCATACTTTATTAGAAAACTAATTAATAACCAAAATTGAGTAATGACTTCTGTAGAAATATTTATAGCTCTCTTCCTTACTCTATCATTATCTATGGCTACAGCAGAGTTTCCCACATTTGGGTGTCACTCCAGCCTTGATTATGTAGGAGCACTCAGGAAAGTGATCTGAATTAACTACAGGTGTGTCTTTGAAGTGCATTAGTAAAACTCCCTTTACTCCTGTACTCTTACTTTTCAAGTACTCTTTAATTTAATTTTGCATACTTTTCTTTGGAAACAGAACTAAATAAAGTCAAATTAATAGTAAGCCTGTGCATCTGAGGGCAAATATAATTTAATCTACTTTTCAAAGACTTTCGAAGTATAGTAAGCAAAACTAATTTTAATGCTTGATTCAGAATAGGAGGTTCACATGTGGTTTTACTGAGGTTATAATAACTTGCTTTAAAAGGGTTTTGAATTTTGAGCTGTTGTGAGTGACAAGTCTTATGTTACAGAATGAAGTGAAAATTATATGGGTATAATTTTATAAGCCATATCTGTAACTCCATCTGTCACACAACTGCCTCAATATTGTTGCTTAGCTAGTATTTTGTACCATTTTCCAATATATTTTTTTCTCAATACATTTTTCCTGGCATTGTTTTATTTAACAAAAATTCCATACCTCCATATATGCCTCTATACTGCGCATAATTCTGTACTGCCATAAATCAGAAACTGAGTATTTATCTCCAATTCTGCACTTGATCTTCCTCTGACATTCTCATACTCATAGAGTACTGAGTGTTTGAAGGGAAAGGGATTATGTACCCCTATTTTACAATGACAGTAAAACATGAAATGCTTAGTAGAGTTTGGGCTAGACTTTCGTCCTCTGCCAGCAATAGGAAGTTAAATTTCCTCTGAAAACTTGCTATGAAGACAGAGCAAAGGCACACCTGAGTGCTGGGCACCCTGGCTATGTCTGCAGCTCAGAGGAAGGTTGTCTGTGGCAACACAGTGGGACTTGCTGCAGCAGATGGCATTACACCACCAATAGGATTGTGACTAGATTTTTGTTAGGTATTACAATTAGGTATTAGATTTTGTTAGGCCCCATATTGTCTTTCCCATCATTCTATTTGTTCTGTTGCTTAAATTTTTGCGTTATTATTTTTTTCCATTAATTTAAAAAAAAAAATTAAAAACAAAAACAAGAACAAAAAACCCCGATTTCTTATACATTGCTGTATGAAGTTAAATACAACAATAGAAGAAAAGTCCATCAGATTTTATTAAAACTAAAGACGCTGGTATGGCCATTAGCATAGGAAGTCGATGCTGGCAGGATATGCCAGGGGAAGTATCACCTTGAACTTGCTCTGTGCCTTGTTTCTTTTCATAAACACAATTGTAAGAGACAGGATGCTGGGGCAAATGGACTTTTGTCCCGGTTCAGTCCTCCTAATGTAAGTATTCCTTTACTGTTCAAGAAAGATGTTTGTCTTTCAGCAATATTGCTTCTAATTCCCTGGGTTTGCCTCTATTCTACTTTGCTCATAAATGTGGTTATTCCTACAGATACACCATAAACAGCCTTACACATTCCCTACTCTCCAGGGTGAGGGGATTCATGCTCTATCTTTCCTTCCAGACAGAAGCACAGTATTTAAGCGTCTTCTCAATTTATGAGAGGCAATGCCCGCAATGTCTGCCTGCCTGCAAACTGGGCTAGGACTGGAGAAAGTAAGGATTTCTCAAATATGAAGGTTTTGTATCACATTGATCCAAGGGGACAAGTGCTTCAAAGGAACAGGACATTGTGGAACAGGGAGACTGTTAGGATAAACATAAATGAGACAGTGTCATTCTTATCCTTTGCTGTGGGTTGCATAAAAGCTTCAATGACTGTCGGAGGTGGCATTGTGGGAATAATTTGTGCTTTCAGTCACTGAATTAAACGTATTTCTGGATTGAATATACAATGCATGACTATTTATTGACAGTTTGGAAACAGTACTTGCAAGTGTAGATGCAGTATTGAAAAAGAAAGCAGGTTAGTAAATAAACAGTGAGAATGCAAAGTCAGGAAATTTCTGTTTGTTTTGTAAATGATTTGACAAAGCTTGCGGTGTATTTTGCCTTCCAGCACATATAGAACTTTATTATTAATCATGATTTGTTGTTTGATTCCAGTAATAGCAAACTTTGCAAAAGAAGCAAAAAAGATAAGATGCAGTTACCAGTTATGAAGATGTCGTTTGAGAAGTACATTGTCAGGATTAATTCACTAATATAAGTGAGGACTTTCAGATCATTGCACAGAAGCTGCTCTACAAAGGAAGCATGTAATTTGTTTTCTCACATCAGAAGCCCATTATTACTACAGCAAATAAGGAACATTTTGAATGTCAGGAAAGAACAGAAGTTAAAAGTAAACAAAATTCTGCATTAAATCACATCTGACAGAAAAAAAGCAGGCCTTCTTGATGCACAGCAGCATTTCAGTCCCTCCTAGATTAAAGAATACGTACTCTTCAACCACATCTTCATTAATGATTACCTGAGATGATTGTAATACAAGGGACAGTAAGCACAGGACTATTCATCAGTCTCCCCTCCAAAGTGGCCATTCAAGACACCAGGAGAAACAAGCACACTTGAGGGGACCCTACGAGCTCTATCATCTGCTTCCAGTCCTCCACTTTCTCATGTCAGCTGGGAGAGATCTTGTGAACAGTACTCATTGCTTGCCCAAGCACATTTCAGCAATGATGGATGGTGAGAGGTGTTCTGCTCTGCTGCCCTGTCTCTTTTTGAGTCTGTAACCTCTCCTGTCCCCTGGAATAGCTTTTTATTCTCACACTTCTTTTTTTTCCCCTAGCCCTTTCTCTGCTTAGATGGCTAGAAGGTTTGGTTACGGTTGGGCTAGCACCTGGCTCTAAAAGGCAGAATGACAGCTACCAGAGTTCAAGCAGGACTTAATTAAAAAAATTTTAGCTCCTTCCTGCATGGTCTAGTGAGAACTTATATGCTCGCTGCATCACTGAGAAATACTTGCAGAATAATTGGCCCCAGGAGAGTCATATGCAGGTGCCTTGAGATTCTCCTTCTACAAAGAGTAGCCTTCTTTGTTATCCACTGCTGATGTCAATCGGCACAAGAAATGTTGAACTGCAATGTTTCTCAAGTATTATTCTTTGCCAATCACTTTTGTTCTGTCTGTCTTTTCAGATATTTCTTGAGAACTGGCCTCACAATGTTCCAAACAAGGAGATAATGTGGAGGTGAGCTCTACATTTCTCAGGGGCCTTATGCCTCTAATTTGGACCAAAAGTGTAGCAAAAAGTTTGTTCTCCAAAGGAAGTGGAGGTCACCTCTGCCATATGGGTCATAACAACCCAAAGCAGCCCTGTAGGCTTGGTTGGAAAGACACCCGGCAGAAAAGGACCTGGGGGTGTCAACTGACAGCCAGCAGCGTGCCCAGGTGGTTGAGCAGACCGATGGAATACTGGCCTGCATCAGAAATGGTGTGGCCAGCACAATCACTGAAGGGATCATCCCTTTGTATGTGGCACTCAAAGTATTGCCTAGGGAGGTGGTGGAATCACCACGCATGGAAATATTTAAGAGACATGCTGATGTGATGCTAAGTGACATAGTTCAGTAATGGATTTGGTAGTGCAAGGTCAATGGTTCAACTCGATGACCTTAAGGTAATCACTCCAACCTAAATGATTCTATAATTCCATGACTCTGTATCTTACCATAGCCCCATAATGTGGAGAGGTCAATTATGGCCAAAGCAGCTGTGTTGGTAAACAGCTGTGTGTAAGCAAATCAGAGCCCCTTTTTACCATAGTATACCTTATTTTGTCAGATAATGGTGGGAAGCTCTATTTGTCAGAGTACCTTGCCTGTTTGGATTGCTGCTATATCTACTCTATGATTCTATGATATCAGTGAAAATATTTCAGGTCCAACAGGCCTGCCTCTGCAACCAAAGTCTTACTGACAACTAAATAATGTGCTGGGGAAGTTTCTTTAACTCTACTAATTCTATTGCAAACTTATCTGAGTCATTTAGAGGATGATGCATGTCTGATTATTTTTGCTATTCTGGTGTGAGTCTGGATATTACCTGTACTCTGTGCTTCAGTATGTGAGAGTTAGTCTTACAGATTTCCATTCTCAACAGCTTTTGATAATTCAGAATTGTAAATGAACTAGATTTTTTGAAAAACTCTTTCTGAATGAAACAATACAAAAATACAATACCTCAGAAATGATGAAATGCATCCTTTTGAGGTTATGACATTTGTTTCCTGTAGACAATGAAATTTTAGCACTTGCAGTCCTCTGAGTGTACTTTCTATCCGATGCACGTACTGCAGAGAACAGAACTATTTCAGGTTATTATATGCTATCTCTTTTGTGCTTAGGAAAACCTTTTGGAAAGAGTAACAGTGAGGTCCGGCAGTCATACACTTAATCAGTCTATACCCTAATATCTTATTTCCAATAGAGATTAACGTCAATTTGATTTACATTACAGCAGGAAATCCTGCAGTAGAAAATAATGGAGTATATTGTCATACAAAAACTCTCTTACTATCACATAGCTTCTTAAAAGCGGCATATTCCCTGAAACACGAAGTTTATGCATCGTGTTAGATATTCTGGGTTCTACTTGTGTTACCTGATGTTCTTGTTACCCTCACAAACTTCCTGTTTCTGGAAGGAATGATGTCCTTTGGAAATGAGTTCACACACTGTGCATTTACACAGCTGAAAAATACCTGTTTCCTTTTGTCAGTTATAAATGTGTTATCTTTAGATTAAACGAATGCTTACTTGTTTATTTCTGGTGAGAAAAGGCAATTCTATTATTTCAGTACCTTCTCAGTATTTTTCTGCGTGCATTTATTCAATTTCCTGTTATTTATTTCCATCTTAAAGTATAGGATTGATCTATCTTCATAAAAATATGCTTCCATGTCTAACAATCTTTGTCATCAATTCTAGTCTTCTGGTTTTGCTATGCCACCCCTGGGAACACAAAATCTCTATAATTAATTGCAATGAAAGAGTATAAATTTAGTATGCCTTTCCACACATTGAATCTGCTTCCTGTATAACTTTCGGTATTTCAACTGGCTGTCAATATATTTTTTTTTTAATAAGTGGATTTTTCGGAAGCATTTGCTTTTTTCCCTCGCACATTTTCTTTGGACAAAGGGCCAGACTGAATAAGTAATATGCCAGGCCACAAACAGCGTTCCTTTACATGTCAGTATTTTAAATTGAATTGGTTTTCTTTCCAAGCCTTATTTCTACTAATAAGAACTGAGTTTGGCTAGAAACTGAAGGCTTCCTCTTGCCCCTTGTAGGATTGGACTTCACTTTCAAAATGAAAAGGCTTAAAATAGACATCTAAGAGTATAAAAAATAAAGCTAGACCGTTTTAGATGGTTTTCTGGCATGCATTTTACAATTTGCTTTAATTAGGAATTACACTTCAGGTCCAAAGAATCAAAAATGCAATCATCGGCAATCTGCTTTGGAACAGAATTTGCATGATAAATGTGACTAATATGTGTGTACAGGAGAGCGCAACATAAATATTTCATTTCAGTAAGATTGGACACTGTGATGACTTGCAGAACTCAAGTACTGTATTCATCCAGAAAACTGTATTGTATCACAATATGTATTCTGTCGTACATATTACATATGTTTTAGCTTAAAATATTGCTAGGGAACCACTAGAAAGTGTATGGGGGAAAGTAAGTCTGGCCATCCCCAAGCTGTTCCCACTAGTTGCTGAACATACCTCCCCTACAGTTCTGAGCACGTAGCACTGGCAATGCTCACCTTTATGAGCTTTGCTGTGGTTATCGCTAGATGCCTACAGTAAAAAGCTAAGAAAAGTAAGGTGAGAATGGCAAAAATATGCACGATTTGTCCACACTGATTAGAAATGGAGGATATCAGATTACACATCTGGATGTTCGAAATTTCATGAGATGAACTCCAGCCTAGGACTCTGGCACAACCACCTTCCGGAAAGCAAAAAACACTTGCTGCTCAAGTGGAACAAGAATCCAGGAAAGGTTATATGGATACTCTAGAGCCTGTGCTATGCACTGGCAGAGAGCCGTGAAGATTTTGCCCTAAAATGGCCAAGTATGAGTCATCGCTGGAGGAGAAGGATGTTTCTGAGACTCATGATGCATGCCTAACATTACTGGGAAATGGTGAAACTTACCTTGGTGGCAATAGTCTCCAAGAGTTACCGTGGTATGATATGGCAGGTCACCTCCCTACTTCTTACCTTTCCCTTCTTACCTTTCTCATTTTTGCTTTCTGTCTTCTGAGAAGCTGGTTCAGTCGGCAACTCCACCCAGCCCTCCACTGGGTGAGAGCCTGGACGAAAAGAGCACAGGAGAAATGACATTTCCAGTGCCATAATATTTTGCCAGCTGATGAAATAGTTGCTAAAGCCGTGTTGTCTGGCTTTTGCTTTCAAAACAGCTCTGGCTTCTATGAGAGTCAGAGACAAAGGTTGCATTTTCTATTACTTCTCTCATGTTGTTTTTTTTTTCTTTTCTTTTCTTTTCCTGTTTTATTTGTTTCCCTTAAGGAAGATGGGATCAGAGCTCAGAAGCAAAATAATCAAATCTTCTTCATAATTACATCAATAAAGATGCTTGTGACATGTTAAATACCACCCTAGAAGATTCTCAAACAGGATTTCACAGCCTTCCCCTCCATACAGCTTAAGAAAACATGGCAAAGCAGCTGCTTAGAGGAAGAAACTTCCTATTTGAGTGGCTTGGTTTGTTGCTTTTTGTTGGTTTTTTTCATCCTGGGCAGTTCTGTGGATGTCAACTTTTTACTCTGGAAAATTTGATTAGACGTGCGTAATTACTTTAAAAGGAAATAATAAATTTGTGAGCATGACGTCTGTAGAACAGATCAGCAAAAAGATAGAGGACCATTTTAGTGCTCAACTCTGCCGTGATGTCTCAAAGACAAATAGGAAAATCTGGACTAGTGCTCTCTCCAAGTCAGCTGGACCTATTTTCAGTGACCCAATTAAAGCCACAATTTCACACCAATGTCTAGGAGCCTAAAAGGATCATAGAATCAGAGAACCATAGAATGGCTTGGGTCGGAAGGGACCTCAAGGATCAAGTTCCAAACCCCCCTCCTGCAGGCAAGGCCACCAACCTCCATATCTAATACTAGAC
>PPHD01020869.1:0-13471 GCA_002909625.1 Bambusicola thoracicus | reverse complement strand
CTTAGCATTCAGTATTTTTTGAATTCAGTAAACACTTCAACCTAGAAATTACTTCCCTGTCAAATCCTTCTTCCAATCAGGTAAACAACAACAAAAACATTTAGTATAAGCCACTATTTTCTTTAGTAATAAGAACCAGCAGAATCATTTTTTCCAGTAGTAAATGAGCTTCTGGGCTACATCCTCAAGCATCCTACAAGTGTCTTCCTCAGCTAATTAGCTTACTACTTCAGTTAAGCGTAACTTAAACTGATCTCACTCAGTTTTTTTCCTTTCAGCCCCTCCAGGACCTGATCTGCTTTTCTCTCTTCATTAATGGTAAATGACATTCCAGATCCAGCTTCTCTCCATTAAGCTACTTCTTTCAATGCTAGCCATTCACATACATGCCCTACTACTTAGGGTCTAAGAAAGTCTGTACTCTATTTCCCTTTAGACCTTGCACTGAGCTGATCATATGCTCTTTCTGGAAGCATTAAGTCTTACATTTACATACTTCCTCTCCTACTTGCAAACTAATATTGAGAGATTTTCATGTAACAAATTTTGTCACCAAGCCAATTCCTACTCTGTGCAATTATTTTTATTTGTTGAAAAACAAACAAAACCCACCAGAAGTTGGGGCTCCCTTCCCATACCTGGCTTATCATTTAACTTATTATATGTGGCAGTTCAACCATACCATAAATTCTTTATTAAACCTCAAATGTTGGAAGGTATTTTTCTATCATTCCTGAACAGGCCATTGAACACTGCGCTGGGTTTTCCTGTAGCCAGAAGACAGCTGACCATACTGTACTATGAACTTGCAGTGATTTGTTAAAGTTTTTGTAGCAGACAGATGACAACTTTCATTACAAACCTCTACCTTTGAGGTCCGCCATTTGGTGCAGGATATTCAGACTTAAGCTACCACACACACCAACAAATGTCAGGAATTAGTTTTTCATTATACTAGGCAGGATGAATGTTTGTAAATAGCTTTTCATTTGAGTGCTTCCATTCGAAAACTGTAATCCTCTATTATTTTCCATCTGACATCATAGGTACTTAATTCTCTTTCAAATGTTCAGAATTGAAAGTCAAGTCTGCTGCAAATGTACAATCAGAGACAAAAAGAGTTGCAAGGTATCTGTTAAAATAAGTGAGTTTGAGAAGAAACAACACAGTTTAGAGGCTTTACATCAACCCAATGCTCACTGGAATGAACAATGTTTCCATTTCTCTTTGTGCATCTTAAAAACTACATGGTGTTGTCAACAACATTCTCAGCACTGCATTTCAATAACTATTATTCTGATTTATGAACACCTCTGGAGTAGCATCCATTTCCATAAAATTAAGTTGTGCTTTCCCATATCCTCTGCTAATCTTTGTGAGAAACATTCATTTTTAAATAGCCAGTCTAAAAAATTCACAGTCCTGTAGACAAATTTTTTCATGCTCTGATGTGTAAACTCCTGGCTATTGTGCTTCTGGGGACACTGTATTCTTGCATTATTTAACTAAGGCAACATGATAGATACAAGTCTGAAATGTGCTGTTTCAGAAACTGTATGCCTGTCTCAAAAGACTACCTAATTACCCATTTCTTCCCCTTTTGATAGTCACAGTATCAAATAAGAGAACTATGAACACAGCCATCCTATTGTTATTAGAAAGAAAAGGTACACAAAATAGTCTTTCACTATATTTAAGATAATTTGTTTAACTTCAGGAGTCTTATTTCCAAGTCATTACACAAGACGGAAGGCTAGACCTTCAGTACAATCCTTCCCAACTATAAAAGATGTAACAAGATTCAATAATCAAGTATACAACTTTCAAACAATTTTCAGATATTATTTCCAAGGTCTATAAGGATCAACTGTAGATTAACTAATGTACAATAGAAAATATGCAAATAAGAAAAATGAAGAAAACCCACAGTCATCTCAAAGATTAAGCTATATGATTACAAATATTTTATGTAGCTCAATGCTGCTTAGTAAAGTTACTCAATTTTGAAAGGACTGGAAGGATTTAAGATTATAATATCATTTTTTACTCCCAAAACTGGGAAAGAAATAAATACTTTTGTGTTCCCTACAAGCAATGGTAAAATGAGCCAAACAACTCTTAAACAAAGCCTTCTGTCTAAACTTCATGAGTCTACTTGGCTTCACAAAGCAGATGTCTGGAATAATTGGAGAAAAGAATTTCATGCAACACACTTTCTGGAACTACTTTTGCTCTTCACCAAGAACCTGACAAAGCTTGATGCAGCACTGTAAATCCACACATTGGAACACTAGTCGATTTCAAGAGCAGATTAAGAACTGCTTACTGACTTTTAAAGAAGTGTTGTAACTACATAAAATTGGTAAAGAGAAACAAATTGAAAAATTGTTAGACTAATTTGTACATACATAGACATAAGACAAGTGTACTTTGAAAGTATGTCAGCCACTATGCTGCTTCCTTAACAAAGTATTCATCTCAGGTTAACAAGACCCACAAATCCTACAGTTGAACACACACAATCCTAAAGCTGTAGCTGGTTCTGACCATGTGTGAAGCTCTGAAAATGCTTTCTCTAAGCTCAAGTGTGCAGTCCTCTGACATTTCAGAGGAAACAATGGCACCCCCCTGGGTCAGGCTGCAGAGAGTTTGGATTTGATATTGTTTGTGGGACACCATTCTGTTTATCACACAGTAGGGTTTCTGTTTCTCCATCAATTCCATTGTGTTAAATCATACCGCTTTTTTAGAAGCTATGTTTTAAGTTATAGCCTGTCAGGCACCCTAAGGCATCTAGACATTGGATGGCCTATAAATTCAAGGTTATTACTGCTCAGTATTTCCGTAAATGAGTTAGTCATCTTTTGTCATAAAGCAGCAAGAGAACAGACTGAAAATACAGTGCAGCTGCATCTTATTTAAGAAGCATGTCTTTTAAGAGGTACAAGACATTAACATGCCCTTTCCAATACTATGTTGAAGTCTGTCCAAGCTATAATAATTCATCACAGAAAAGCTGAATGAAATGCTGTCGCCACAGTTACCCATTGCCGTACAATATGGCTGTGGTCAACCTGCGTGCTAAATATGCTTCATTTGGACAAAACAACCTGCACAGTCACAGGCTACAGAGTGACTAATATGTTTTTACCTGACCTGTGTCTCTAAGACTATTCTTACAGCATGAAGATACTCTGAACAAGGAGCAGGAGAGAGGAGGCACTCTGTGCACTCAGAGCACTCAGTACACAGCTCCTGAGGTCCTGCCTGTCTAACCAGTGGCTTTTGCAACCCATCCATCCCACTCCTCACATAGGCGCAGGCACACATTTATTCACCGAGCTCTCAGCAAATAACAGCACAAGCAGTCTCCGTTTCCCTTCTCATGCTTTCTTAGAAAGAAACTATCATTTCTCAATATGAAGTCATTCTACTTTATCATTTGTGAGATAGTACTTGACAGTGCTTTGCTTCCAGTTAGTTTACAAACTGAAGTAAAAGTTACTGGGTAGATGCGTATAATAACTAACCTTGAACAGTGATAAAAGCTATAAGAAAAAAGTGGAAAACCTGAAAGACTGGGAGCAAAACATTAAGCAGACATAGATGACATGTTTGTTCATTGCAAGTATTTCAACTCTTAATAGCCTACGCTTGGTTGAATGCAATTAATCTAACTAATACTCTTGGGTTGGCTTTTGCAAATTTGTTATTAATAGTTATTGTTATATCAGATTAAAGTCACATAACAACTCCCTCATGCAATAACTAGATGCCTATTTGATCCAATATATCCCTATGATGAAAGCTATTAGCAAGAAGAGATAATTGAAAAGGCTTCAATAAACTAATAAAAGTAAACCTGAAGTACTTTCTGCATAAGAAATGTACTACCTTGAGAAATGTAAGAACCAGTAGCTGCTGATTATGGCATTTGTGGTATCACCTCACAATATTACCCCACCATTTCCAGGTAACGGTAACTGCACAAAATAAACAGAACTCTAAGCATCATAAATCACGACACTTCTGGCTTTCAAACACAATATGATACTGAGTGCTACAGCAGCCCAGTGTTAGTAGGACTAGAGGTAGCTTGAACAAAATTCAAAGGCAATGCAGTCTTAGCCACCTCTAAGTATACCTTTTGTGACACAGATCACATACTAAAAATCTTTCTTCCCCACTACTACTTCCCATGAAAATGAAGACAAGGATATAGAGAATATCAATTGAGTAAAATCCACACTCAAATAGAGAGAAGGAACATAAATCATCTCCAGATATAATGACTAGCCTGAGTAACCTGCAACTGTGTACTTGCTCACTTAGCACATACCCACTGGCCTTGTCCAAGGAGCAGACATTTGTACTGTATTAATGTTACAGCTAGCGCAAGAAGTATTGGATGGAAATAACTGATGTTACAAAGTAAGAGCAAAGTAAAGATCTTACCAGTATCCTTGGTTGGTAGGAAAGTTCCCGAAGGGAGGATCTCCAGATAGAGATCCTTCCTCCTGGAGAGTCAGCCCTTAAATGGGGTCAAGGAGGGGTGGAGCATGGCTCCACCCCTTCCAGTCACTCAGGTGAGATTGCATTCACCTGTGTCCCTGTGGCTGACTCAGTGCTCACCTCAGGTGGTCAATCAGAGGTTCAGGCCGTGATTCAACAGTTCCCATACAATTAATCTTCCAGGGAATGTGTGGAAAAATTCAGCATGGAATTATAGAGAAGGCTGCATGTTTGGTGCTTCTGTGGTTTGTCAGAAAGGTCATTGTTTAAGATGCTTTCATTTAAAAGAAAATACATCTCTATTCTTTGGTTTTGTCGTTTGGCTGTTTCTTTCACATACATTCCTCCTCCACACCATTGTCTATCATCATGTTGAGAAGTATCTTGTTCATCTGGCTGACAAGAAAGGAGTTAGATTTTATAGATTTGTATAACTTCTTATTACGCTAGTGGTAAATTTACAGATGCATCTATTTCACCATATAAACTTCTCTGAAATCATTAGGAAGATTTGGACAGAAATGAGATGAAAACCATATTCAGTGTTGTAGGAACTACATTATGTCAGCAGAAAAAGATGTTATAGTTCTTCGCAACCTCTCATCATATTACTAACAATCAGATCTTTCTTTTTAATCTGATATAAGCATCAACACTGAACAGAGCTACATTTGCACAGGAGGTCTACTACAACAGCACCAAATTTGAACAGAATTACACATCCCATGCATAACATATGGAACTTTCACTCTTCATTATGTACACATCTCCTAATTAGGCAAGATCTGCAGCTTGGACAAAAACAACAACAAAAAACAAGGACCTCAAAGAAAAAGCCCAAATTCCAACTGAAGAACATGGCAGTCATTGAAGGGACTGGAAACACAGATAGCTTCCAGAGGGTAGGGATGGGAGGATATTGCCTTCCTCTCATGATATTCTAATGCTCTTTTCTAGCTCAAAAGACAAGATAACAGTGCTACATATTCATATTGCACGTTTTCACATTTGTCACAGCATATTTTTCTTATTTTTCCAAAAAAAACAAAATAATTCTGTTAGAGACTGAGACAGATGGCATCCAACTTACTTTTTTAATATATATTATTTTCCCTTAAAGAAGGCTGGGTCAAGTGGGCCTCTGTACAGATAGAAGAGCACGGCACCTACATTTGAAAGCTACTGGGTATGCTTCAGAAGGGAACAGCAAAGAGACAGGAAGTTGCAGTGCAGGCTCTTGAGATGGCTGAGAGCTCTGGAAGAATATAGAAAGAAGCCCCAGTAGCAAAGGAAAAGAAATTGATAGGGACTGAAGCAAACTCAGCCTGCTTCAATTGCAAAAGCCACAGAGCTGACTGAAACCAAAGCTGGAAGCAAAGACAAAAGGAACAGCAGGAGATTGGTTTATAAGCCCTTCCCCATGTCTAGTTTGACTTTTCTTTCTTGTCTCTGCTGTAAAAGGTTTGTCTGATGTAGGCTTTGTTCAACAAAAACCTGAGGTTTCAGCAAATCACGGAATATCCCGAGTGGATATGGTCCACAAGGATCAAGTCCAACTCCTACCTCCACACAGGACCACCCAAAACTAAAATCCCATGTTCGAGAGCACTGTCCAACCACTGCTTGAACTCTGGCAGCTCAGGGCTGTGCCCACTGTCCTCTGGTGAAGAACCTTTTCCTAACACCCAGCCTGTCTCTTCCCTGACACAGCTCCATGCTGTTCCCTTGCGCCCTGTCGCTATCACCAGCGAGCAGAGCCCAGCACTGCCCCTCCACTCCCTATGAGGAACTGTAGGTTGCCATGAGGCCTTCTCTCAGCCTCCTCTGCCGTGGGCTGAATAAACCGAGGGACCTCAGCCACCTTGACCTCCAGACAGTTCCCCATATTCATAGCCCTCCTTTGGATGCTCTCTAATAATTTCAGGGCCTTCTTACACTGTAGCACCCAAATTTGCCTGATGCATCCCAGGGTACTGGTGGCCATTTTGGCTGCCAGGGCATACCAACTGAGGAAAGATGTCATGATAGACTTATCCCAGAGCCCTGGCCAGGGCTATTTTCTTCCACTAATGAAGGTATTTTAGTATTTCACTTAATCACGACAATACTCATCTACTACATGCAGCATATTAGTAATGCATTTATCACACTGTACTTCTTAGAGAAGGGAGAAAGTGACAATTTCACATGCTATGTACATGTACTTCTACCAGAAACAGCAGTGATCTCAGAAGCACTTCCCTCACATTTCAATATAAAAATCAGCGTGAGGATCTGGTAAAAAGTGTGTCATAACCTTCCAGTCTTTCCCACTTCTCTCATCCTTCACCCAAAGTAGGAGCTGCTGATCAAAACCTCCAGGCACAGTGCCCTACAAAAACACGTTGTGAATTCTAAGTCTAACACTGAGTAATTTTACAATCAGCTGTAACACTAAATACACAAGGCTGGAGGAAAGTGATCAAATGCCTCAAGCACAATGAGAGAAGGGGCTTTGACTGTCGATAACAAGTAACCTGCAACTGAATGGGATCCGGAAACTTGTAACTCACTTCAATCTACTGCTCAAACCAAAGAAGCAGGCATTGTATTTTCTTCATGTCATTTGGGCCCGTTCCATGCCTCTCTGATGAGGGCATGAGCCAAATTACTCAGCACTCAGTCACCAATTACAGAAGAAACAGAACCAGTGAATTGTCTGTACAATGTCACGCGTCATCTGCCTGCTAACTGTACTGCACTAGCCATTGTCATGTGTTGTCCTCCTCAGCAGCCAGCTACACCATTTGAACAAAGGAGGGTGAAAGAACATAAGGAAGCCATTAGAGGTTAGGAGCAGTTGCCCAACATTACTCAGAAAGGGATCTGAGGAAACATAATGGAATTACTCATGAGCAACTTGTCTGTCCAGTCAACATCTGCAGGCAGCCTGCAGCCTCTCCTGCTCTCAAGGCAGGCTATACCAGGTCTTTAGAATAGCACAATATATATGCTAGCTCAGTATATCTACCCATTAGTTTTAAATATGTCACCCATTAAAACAATCTTTTGTTCTTTAAAAGAATGGCTACAAAGATACAGGACTCACAAAAAGAAAAAACAAGAGGAACAATGCCTCACTGTTAAACTATGGAGAGAAATGTATGCCTCCAGCTTCTAATTATAATGGTTTGCAAAAGAAGACCTTGAAGTAATGTGTTCATATTTATTTTCCATTCAGCTTCCCAGATGTGCGATAGGCAATCAAGGAGAATGAACACAGCAATAATAATAATAGGGACAGACTGCAGCTGGCATATGCATGGATGTGTGAGAGGAAAAAGTAGCCAGAGTGCCCACAGCCTATGTGCAAGTCCTGCTTACACTCAGCAGAGTTTTCTTCCCTGAGTCCTCTGTCCTGGGGTGAAAGACCTAATTCCAAGAAAGAACAACAGCTAGGACCACACTTAACNGGAACATTAACTAACTCCTCTGTCCTGGGGTGAAAGACCTAATTCCAAGAAAGAACAACAGCTAGGACCACACTTAACTACTCAAAACACCCACCAGCATCACCTTGAGCTGATACTAAGTTACCTGGCTTTGAGATGAAAATCTCCTTCTTTTAGTAGCCATACCGTTTGCCTATAAAAAGTGGCTATTCACCCGAGATTCACACCTGTTCTTTTTCAGNTACTCAAAACACCCACCAGCATCACCTTGAGCTGATACTAAGTTACCTGGCTTTGAGATGAAAATCTCCTTCTTTTAGTAGCCATACTGTTTGCCTATAAAAAGTGGCTATTCACCCGAGATTCACACCTGTTCTTTTTCAGTTTTTCATAGCATATGTGCTCAGTAAGAGAAGTTTTCAGAGGAGGAGAGGGTCCTTTTTGAAGTGCATGATAAACATTTCTGTATCTCAAAAGGTATCTTAACTCTACAGTTTTCAGCAGACAGAAATATACCATAAATCCGTAGACTTTCAAGATATACATGGATTGCAAGATCAGAATGCCAGCTACATATTTGTTATTCAGTCACGATTGCAATATGAGATAAATTGGTCTTTTTGTTAAATGGGCAGAGATTTATCATCAAAGAGCAAGTTGTACTGGAAAGAAATAACAAATAGGTTTTTGAATGCAGCCAGTTATCTGTTCACTTGAACTTGCACTTAAAAACATCTTTCCTTTAAAACAAATGGTTTTATAGAAGTAGTGTGGTAGGGGAGAGAAAATGTCCTGCATACCCTGATGTCAGCATTAGTTGCTCACACAAGCTAACCAATTACACAGACCTTAGACAAGCCTTAAAAACATTCTTCTAAAACAAAGGATTTGGAACCACTGAACAGCTGAAATGGAGAATTTGCATGGAGAATCAATAACAAGCTTATAAACCAGTCTAGATGTTGGTTTAGGAGACTAAACCACCTCTGAATTGCACCAGTTGCTACCTTAAATTTTCACAGCTTCACTGAAACTCTAAACAGTCTCCAAAACCCATGCTGTACTCGAAGACAACAAACAAAAGGTATCCTCAAAAACACTGCTGGGGAAAAACTGTAGCATGAAAGTGACATGAAAAGCCTAGCTTCTCCTCTACGCATATAGACATACAGATAGAACCTACATAGCCAGAAACAGCTGCAGTAGCTCAACAAGAAAATGCAATTTTTGTCAAAGAGCATCTTGAAAGCAGAGGGGATAGGGAAATCAAGTAGAGATTAGAGTACGGTAAGCATCAACAAAGTATGGGGGAAAAAAAAAGGGTGGGGGGAATCTTATACTCTGCAAAAACTTCTTAATCTTATTCTTAACTCTATAATAATCTGTTTCACCCAAAGTACTGAATAATCCCAGGTTTAGAACAGCACAGGTATCAAATAGGCATAAACAGGTCAGCAACTAAGTTAAACCACTGATAACTAAACATCCGATCACTTTCTAACCTGGACTCTGACCTTCCTCACTCCTCATCCAAGACACCCATAAATTTTCTTAAAGGATACACAGAAAATTTCTTGTCTTTTAATCTATAAGCAAAGCAAGGTAATACAGTATTTCTGATTTGTGATTAAACGTTGGCAGTCCTACTCTTACCTTGCAGTCAGACTCTTCATTGGCAGACTTACCAGACTGAGAAGTTTCAACAATTAAAATGAGAATTCAGGTCTGGTAGAAAGGTATGCATTACAAGATTAATAGATGATAGTTTATTAGAACTAAGCCCTTTGAACAGAAAGGTACAGTTACTTCAGCTGCCTGTTGCTACATACATTTCTCCTAGTAAAGTAAGACAACTAAGCACTAGTAGTTATTTCTAGTAGGTGTTATACTAGATATTACTAAAAACTAAGAGCTTCTCATGCAACATGAGAATCACTGTCAAATTCTGTGCCTGCATCACTTGCCTGGCTACCATAGTACCTAGGACAGGTATTTCAAGAGTGTTCAGGGATGGCTAGATTCTCCTGTTGCTTAAATTAGTAGGAGTAAGTTTGATGAGAATTACTACCTTCTGGAAAATCATCACCTGAAGCTAGTCTACATGTACCGAGCTTCATTCATTGTAACTGAAAGATGAATTAGCATCCGCAAAATTTAGGATGTGGCCTTTTTGTAAATTGCCTGCATTTAACCCACTTATACAGGTACTGATAGAGTCAAAGCAGAAATCTGTTGACTTCAAAAGGAGGAAGATCCCACTTCAGCTGTTTGAGATTGTTTCCCAGTGATGCTTAGAGGTTCTACCACATACAGGTGCGAATGCTTTCTCTAATGATACAGAGAAAGCTAAGACAAATCTTAAATGCAAGAAAATTTACTTCATTTTTTTCTATCGTATTTCAGGCACTCAGTACATAACCGGTGTTGTAATTAAGTAATATGAATGCTAGCACACAGGTTGTACAGCATCTATTAAGATCAAAACATTCAAGCCTCTGAATACCAGTAGCTTGAAGGAGCCTACAGTCAATCCATACTACCACATAAGAATAGCACGAACTGCCACATGAAACCAGTCTTAAAATACAGGCATAGCAGAAATGGACAAAACAGGTAATGAGATCAGCATGTGTATCAACATTGCATTAGTACCCCAAAAGCTAGTAATGAACTATATTTTTATTTAACAGTTTTACCACTATATTATCAAGGCATGCTTGTATGAATGGTTTATTCACTGCTTCCTCAGAGAGCAGAGGATGACTTCCCTCCCCCCTGAAAAGTATTAAGCAGGTATCATAGTTTAACTTCCATAAACTGAAAAACTTTTACGTCAGACACAAGGAAGAAAAAGTACCTCTACAAACTGACTCTTACCTCCAAAGCAGGAGTGGTATCCTTTACAGCTGACATTAGAAGGCTCGTTAAAGGAAGCAAGGTCACTTGACTGCAACAGTGGATTAGTAATGGAGCCCAGCTGCATGCTCCTGGAGCTGAGGTGGAGCTGCACACCATGAGGAAGAGACTGACATTTCCCTATAGGCTTGCACTTGATGCAGATGCACATATCAGTGAAATTCAGTGAGGTAGAAGCAGATGGAAAAACCCATCTTCTTCAGTGTAGTTTTATTTTGTGCCCACACCACTATAAAACGTCTGTGCAAGAGGGAAGGCTGGCAGACAATGGAGTTCTTATGGGTATTCCTCAGGTTTCCGTAGCCTCAATCAGTGACTGAGGATGTGCCATAGACCTGTGTATTTTAGCAAAATCATGACTTGCTTCCCAGAAAAGGAAGTTAAATTGCTTTCAGTTGGTTCATTGGCCAAAACTGAACATCCTATTCTGTTGTACTTCCTAAGCAGGAGCATTTGAGTGAAAACAAGAGGCAAGAAGTCATGGGTAAAAAAAATAAAAGGCATATAATAGGCAAGAAAAAACTCACATTCCTCTAAACTCCTGTAATCACTGGAATGCCAGGAGGCATTTTTATTGATAGCAAACATTATGAGATGGAAGAGGACGTAAAAGAAAATGTTAACATCTCTGAAGTACTCCTTTCCTTCCTAACTTTCTGCACCAGGGCAAGAACTCTGTGTGCACTTGGGCATCCAGAATCTTAACAAGTATTTTCTTCATATATCTGAGACTTTATCTGTACATTTTCCTTGGACCTGCAAGAATGCTTGTACAGTGAAATTGGAAAAGGGAAATGAGCAGAAATAGAGTTAAATGGTTTGCTTTACTCCATTGCAAGCAATTATTTTGTGGTTAAAGAAGAATGCAGATTACAACTGGGAAGAAAAAAGCCAAACACCCTCCCTTCCTCAAATATTAAAATAAATTCTTGGCCTAAGAAACAACTTCAATTTACTACACACATTATTTATCAAATGCTGTCAATCCACATTGTCCTTGTACTCTCTAGAGAGCCTCATATTTTAAAGCCCAAGTCTTGAAACAGGATCTGCTTAGAAGAACCCTCTGCTAACTTTCAGTCATAGCAGGTCCCTCTGCAGACACAGAGCATCATGTTATAGACAGGGACCCAGCTGACACAAATTGCACCAGGTAGCTACTAATAAAGTCAATGCAAGCACCAGGGAAAACTGACAAACTGCTTTGAGAATAGTACTCTGGACCAAAACCCAGCAGTTCAGCATAGTTTCTTTGTTTACTTATTTCATTCACTGTGCCAAGAGTGAGTTAGTTTATTTCTCTGAGAAGTGGGCTTGCACTTCTAAAGCAGACAAAAACGCAGCAAGCAGACATTACACTTTTCAGCCATTATGTTACTGGTGCTGGACAAGCAGGATGATGAAATATGCACTTGTGTCTAAACTGGGGGTTTAAACTCTGTTATCTGATACATAAAAGGAAGTTCTCCCCTGGAGTAATTCTGTAACCTGAAGTGCTTATTGAAAGTGGCTTTAAAACAAGAGCATCAGTTTGTGACAGTCTGAATTTGGAACTAAATGCTGCACTCATGAGTACAAGGTCTGTTGCTGATTTTATTAGTAGCAGTATTTTTTTTTTTTACAAGACAAGGTAAAAATGAGTACCACTTGTGGAAAACAGAGAAGCCGGTGTCTGTAACACTACCACATGTGGGATGCAATGGCAGGTAGGAAGTGACTGTGCCTAAGACTCTGTCAAAGGCCAATGGTGTGCTAATAAAAGCACAGTATTTGAAAGTGCCAGTCCTTTAACCTATGGTAAGAGCTTTTCATAGTGTAGTCCAGCTTTCAGCCTCCAGTGTTCTACTCAACATAAGCCAGCGTAAGCAATTTGCTTTGTTGAAATGTGTCTTTAGTTCTTAAAGAAGTCTGAAGTCATGGTAATCTGATAAGCCTTTATGAGGAGCTGCCATCAGTGGGAACCACCATGTACTGCATCCCCATAGTCCTGCCTGTTCCTCAGTTGCAGACCCCAGCACAACGTTGGTTCTCAGTGAGACATAAACACCAAACTCCACTTAACCCTCTATTTCCATCATCATATTTCCATTCTATCACCTCTCAAACCTGGTGCTTAAGAAACGCACAAATACTCAGCCTAAAGCTTACCAATTAGGTACCTGTTTAACTTTAAAATCTGCCTCAAACACCACCCACTTAAGGGTAGCAGGTTTTTTTTTTTTCCATCCAAATTCTGGTGCCCTTCTATCCCATCCTTTAAAAGAAAAACTGCATGCCTCAGATCTCTTTCAGATCCAACTGACTGTACTGAGACCTGAATAATAATAGGACAATCAGTAAATATGATACTAGTACGATCTCAGGTCCATCCAGAAGAAATAAAGCTAGTTTGGGAAAAGACAAATTCCATTGGCGAAAAACTAAATATGGTGACATTTCTCTTTGAAAATGTAGCATTCAGATCTAGAAGATGAATGCATTTTGGGGAATTTTTTTATTTTATTACCTAATGTGAACAGAAGTGACTAAAAAGGCAGAAAAGCCATGCAAAAATTGATGAATAACTGTATGGCAAACAGGTATACAGATTATAAGGTAAATAGGTATAGGAC